>BJCN01343382.1:4633-14633 GCA_018326445.1 Flaveria brownii
CTATTGCTTCTTCTTACCTCATGTTGCCCATGTGAAATATCTAAATTTAGTCCATGTGTACTTTCCACCGTGGATCCATTTGTGTTCACAACAGGGTGGTGGGATCGTGGTTGAGGGTGATGACTGTGCCACACGTAAGAAAACACACTTTTGTGTGTGAATTTTCATTTTCATGTGATTCTTATCATTACAGTTACAGCTACCAGATCATCAGTCCCACCAATTACTTGAACCACCAACACAACTTGTATCACCACCAGAATTTTTAAACGAAAATAGGATGCAGTAGGAACAAACTTTTGTTGAATTTTTCGTAAGGTAGGGAAAATGATGATTTCCAGGGCTGGCGACAGGTTAAGATTTTGATGGTGGAGGAAGTGGTAGTGTGACAAAAAAGGGAACACGGTGAAAGGAGAATCTGAGAACATTGCTTGTATGGTGATTGATGTTGAGAGTGGTGGCACTAGCAAGACTAGCATGCTTTAGTCGCAGATGTCAAAACCCATCAAATAAGAAGAAATGAATATAGGGAGTGATGTGTAATTATTAATTATCTTAACTTTTATGTTTTACTAGGTTATAACCCCATGTATTACACAGGTTAAATAAACAAACAATAAAAATTAATGAGAAGTTAGAAAATATAAAACACTATTTTTGATATAAGATGTAATCAAAATTACATCTGAGTAAGTATTTTAGATAAAAAAATATTTATATTATTTTTTTCAAACATTCATTTTAAAAAAAAATATTTGTCAAAATTCTCGTTTTAAGATTGTTAAGAAACATTTCGTGCTAAGAATATTGTTTTGGAAAAATGTCATTTTTAATAAAATCTCATTATTTCAAAACTATGGCTTTAGTTAATTTTGTTTTATAAATAACTTTTCGTATTTAATAAAAGTTTGCTTTGACAAAATATCAATTTACAAAATATATCATTGTTTAAAAACTACGGATTTCAGTTTTTTTATTTTGTTTAAGATAACAGTTTTATATAAAACTGCCATTTAAAAAAATGATTGGTTTTAGAATATTTCAAAGAATATACGTTTTTTTTTAAAATTTCATAGTTTTTAAAATTCTTTTTTTTTCAAAGTGTATTTCTTTAATCAAAATATTTATTTTAATTAATTAAAAAATATGTTGATAAAAATATTGATTTCAGAAAATTTGAAATGTTTAAAATAAGAGAGGGGGGAGGGGGGAGAGAGAGATAAGAAAGTAGTTATTTTGGTTTTAAAATTGATAAATGATGTGGCCGGATCGCCAGGAAAATACATGATAGAATTAATATAATAATGACATGTATCCATTCGATATAATCATTTATTAGTTTAAATTTTGTTGGTCTTTCATAATGACAAGGGAGATTACATGCACCATTGGTAGGGACCAAACTTGACACAAAATCCATAATTTAGACATACTATTCGTTTAACTAACTCCTAAATTATACAAAGACTATAATATTGTGATCAACCATGCATCTGAATTCTCACACCCACAAACATGATAGAAATTAGGCAACCTGGTTGACTTTGTAGAGTAAGATAGATCATGATTAGAATCTAAACTAGCATCATTGCATGATTTTCATTTTTATTTAGTTTTAGTTGAAAATTCTAACACTTTTGCTGATGTTAGTTACGTCTGAATTGCAAAGTTCTTCAACCAAATTAACAATCCTACACCAACTTGAGTAAAAGAATTTCTCTGTCCTGAACATCAAAGTCTAAGAAACCAAAATTTCGGACGGATTTCTAGGACAGTACAAAGATTCCAGTAATAATAAAAAGAGAAGAAAAAAAAACACAAATGAATACCTTGAGCAGGCCCAAGATCTTAGACACACCTTCACCGATCATCTTCTTCTTCGGCTCATCATAATACATCAAAACTAGGGTTTCCAGATAAACCTCAACATCATCACACTCACAAATCTCGACGGAATGATGGGAGCCACTTCTCCGACCCAATTTCTCCCTAAAGAACTGGCTCCCACGGACCAACACTTGGCGGTGAACATCCATTGACACGCTGAAACCATCACGTGATGTAAGAGTGAGCTTGACATCTGCAAACCCTAAGCCCCAATCGCTAGGATTTTTGAAAGGGGCTCCGGATAAAACCCTAGCAACCCGTTCCTCGATCCGGATTCGGGCGGTGTCGAGGGAGTGGGCAGAGGGCCTGGAGTCTCGGGTTTGCTCTTCGGTCATCATCTCGAAGAGGGTGGGGCTGGGGTGGATCGGATCAGATCGGGGCTTGGATGGGTCTGGTCGATTCGGAAGGGGAAGATGGTGAATGAGAGAGGAAGTAGTCGGAGATGAAACCTTGTTTTAACATGGTGGATACCTGTTGCTTGGACTTTGTGAGCTCAGATGACGCCATTGAAGCACTTTTCTGCTGTTTGGAGGTGAAAGAGAGGATCTGGCTCAAGCAGTGACCGTAGTGCAATCTCTAGCGTATAAATTATTAGTTATATGAAAACTAGTCTCATTTTCGAGTCGGTGATCTTTTTGTAAACGATTTTTCTATCTTTCAAGACAGATGAAAGATTCGTCACCATCTACCCTCCCAGATCTTGCTTTGAAGTGAGATATACTTGGTATGTTTGTTTGTTTATGAAAACTAGGCTATAAATTCGTGTGATACACAGAATGCGCATAATAATATCATATAAATAAAACGATATGGTTTGTACATTTGTAATGTTAATAGGAAAATGGTACGCTGAATGACAACAATATAGTGCATGTTTGGCTAACCTACTTATAACTTATTAACTTTTAAAAAATTAATAAGTTAAATTTACTGTTTGGATTAGATAAAAGTTACTTTCAAAACAACTCTAACAAAACAACTTTAACAAAACAACTTTAACAAAACAACTTTTAGTTAAAGGTGAAAAGTTAAAATGGAGAAATTAGAGTGGACTAACTTTTAGAAAGGTAAAAGTCATTGTGACCATTTTACCCTTCACATCTCTGATTCTCCTCTCCTCCTATCGATGCTTTTATCTGCCTCCCATCGATCCCTGATTCACATCGCCATTACTCACCTCTACGATTTCTCTTTACTGGTCCACCAACCTACCTGCGATTGTGTTTACTCCACCAACATCATATGTACCTGCGATTTCCCTTCACAAAACATCAATCCTACCTGCGACAGCCACCCATCTTCGACGCCATCCCACCTGCCTAGCACCTGCGACCGCCACCCTAATGTGTACTGTGGCCTACGATGCCATAAACTCCAACCACCTCGTCATTAATCCACGACCCATGTCGTCAATAAAATCGGTTTATGATCCTGTGATTTGAAGTTGTGATTGAAGAAGATTTCCTGATTTTAAGAAGTTGTATCTTTGATCTCCCGACCGCCACCCTAAAGATTTGATTTCAATCTCTTGTATCTTGATTTCAACTTCTTGTCCTGTTTTATTTCAATCTCTTGTATCTTAAAATTCAACTTCTCTTGTTCCTGTTTGAATATATGCATAGGGTTGTGAATATTGTTGTGGGTCAACTAAAACCCAACCATATATTGTTGTACCAAATTTTTAAAGATTTACAGATTAGTTTTTATGTGATATGAATCACTGTATTGCTTCTTTTGGCATGTGATGATCATTTCATTCATGAGTATTGTCAAATTAAATCATTGGTATTGTAAATTTTGGAATGGACTACCTGCTACTGTTTGCAATTCTTTTGCATATTTGGGCACTCTAATCTTGTTTTCTGTGTGTAATTCATAGGTTAACACATGGTTTGCAATTCCTTTGCATATTGCAAAGGTTTATTTGTTAATTGTTATCCTGCATATGGTTTGTAATACATAGGTTAACACATCAGTGTGTAAATTCCTTTGGTTAACACATTAAGTAAAGATCAAGAACAAGTAAAGTTTTATGCTTTTTAACAGTTACCTCAATGGTTTGTGAAACATCAACTAAAAGGAATAAATCAAAATTTTTGTGGGATGATATCACGTACAAGGAGTTTATTGATGCATGCTTGCTTGAACTTAGAAGAGGGAATAAACCCGATACTCACTTTAATAAGCTTGCGTGGGATGATATAGAAAAAAACATGTATGAAAAAACTGACAAAACCCTTGACAAAAAAACAAATTAAAAACAAATGGGAGGGCATGAAAAAAGAATGGAAGCTTTATGATCACTTAGTGAGGCTTGAAACTTGGATCATTGGAACGAAAAGCTTAATCGACGCATCGAATGAGTGGTGGGATGAGAAAATAAAGGTAAGTTCTACCCTTACTATAAATCATTTGGATCATGAAGTTACGTGTATGGCAGCAATAAAAGATATATAATTGCGCAAGATTTAATGGACTCGCGGAGATAAATGTAGTATGATATTAATTTCATAACATCGTGCATCTTTTATGTTGTTTTAATAATCTCATGAAGATGAATGTAATATAATATTATCTTTTAAAAATTATGTAACAAATCTTATTTATATATTTGATCATCTTTTCTCAATTTGCAAGAATGAAAAAAAAAAGTATACAATAGAAACAACGTATTGACTTTACCAAAAAGTAAATAAGCAATCCCAAACATTTTTATTATTGACTTTTAACATAATAGTCTTTTTGGTCATTTTACATTAATAAACTAAACCAAACACTTTTTACAAAACAACTTATTAATTTTTTGAGTTATAAGCTAATTCAAACACTTTTTTTAAAAACTACTTTTCAAAAGTTAAAAATCAATAAGTCATTTTCCTCAAAAGTCATTTTCATCAAAATAAGCAATCTCAAATATGACCATATTTGTTTATGCATTCTACAAAAACAACAATTGATTAAGATAAAAATATAAACAAATTAGTTTACAAACTTAGAAATAATATTAAATTATCTTATGAGTTTTAACTTTCAAATTAAGAACACAAAGCTCACGAATCCTAATCTCAAGGCTCTTTCTCACTATTAAATATGATGAATAAGTAGTCTTGGTTTTTTCAAAAGATAAATATTAATTTTTGTCCAATATTACTATTACTTGAATATTACTTCTATCCAATCAGAAAAACATATAATATATTGTTTTAAGAGAAATATCAAAGTTGTAATAATATATATATTTTTGAATGCCAAAATATAAACCATATTGTATAGATGAACTGATGAATAAATACTTCACTCGACTCAATTCTTCATGACCATGTATTCACTCCCTTCAAGGGGTGTGTAGAAACTAACCTTGATATATCTAGAAAACCATGAAAAGCAACATGCAAATTAGAAAGTGTGATAAGACAATCTGTAATAATTTAAAAAACTAAAAGAAAGTATTAACTATGTTTGCATGATGGAAAAAAATATCATACCATGAAGTAGCAGCAGAAGTCGGTAACAAAATGATTCGTGTCATGTTTGTAATATAGTTTTTTTTACTCCAATATAAATATTGTTATTGCTAGAAGAATGAAAGGATTGTAAAAAGCTGATTTTCACCAAGATCATCAGTAAAGCTAAGAATATATATCATACAAAACGTAAATCAACTTTTAAACTGGTGTACCACTTTACAATATAAGGGAGAGATAACATAGATGATACTGATCAAATTAACTTTTGTGACTTTGGCTCTTCAGTCAATATCTGGAGTATCATGACTCATATGTGAAAGTATGTGGTCCTCTAATACTACTTTTGCAAGCATCTGAAATTACCATAGATCATAAATAACATATTGATAAAAGAACATAATTTGTGAGTTGAAACAAAAAACATCCACAAGATACTGGAAAGACCAACACGCCATTAAGTTACCTCCTAATATAATGTCTGTACCTCTACCGGCTAATATTTGTAGATATGGTGATGGCGTATTTTCGTCCAACTTGGGCCACAGTTTGAGCCTTCCTGGCGGCTTACTGAAAGAAAAAAACAGATAAAAATTCTAAGAACGTAAATCAGTTCCACAAAAGTAAGAATGCATTCCTTCCTAAAAGAATTAACCTGTGCTCATGCATGGAGAACATTGTGAGAGATCCTGTTTTTCCTTAGCAATGAAGGCAGTTATTTTGAATTCTCAACACTACACCCACAAAAAGAAGCATCTAAAAATGAAGGAACAAAAGATATACACAAAAAGAAGCATCTAAAAATGAAGGAACAAAAGAGGGCGGGCCTTGGAGCAACTGGTAAAGTTGCTGCTTTGTGACCTTGAGGTCATGGGTTCTAGCCGTGGAAACAGCCTCTTGCACAAAATTGTGCAAGGAAAGGCTGCGTACATCAGATCGCTTCACGATCCGGCCCCTCCCCGGACCCTGCGCAAAGTGGGAGCTTCATGCACCGGGTACGCCCTTTTTTTTATTGTTGCAGTACCTAGTTGTTCACTGGTTCTAAATAAAACAGGGCGACAAACCCTAAACATATTTATAGTTTCTTCATGGATATATACCCATTTACCATGAGTAGTCTATGTAATCAAAACAATTAAATGCATTGTCAACAATTTAAAATTACAAGTATATTCGCCACAAGAAAAATAATAGAGTGGTCATGAAGTTTAATGTCTTACTACAAAAAGCTTGGATGGGTAATCATTACAAATGTTTGGCATATTTGTGGGCACTTCAATAACAGGCATCTAAAACATTTTCAAAAACTCCTTTTCCTGTAAATAAAAAAAGGAATTATAGCAGTATATTGATACGGTGACAATATGTAGATCCATAAAATGTCAATACTTTAGTTCTTGCAGTCCCAGTCATCCCAGAGAGCTTAGGATATATCTTAAACAACAATTGGTATGTGATTTGATGCATGCAAGAGAATAAAGCTATCAATTAGAAACATATGATAGCCGATTAACAAAAAAAAATATGGATCAATCTAATTTAGGTTTTGAAAAAAAAAATACCTTGAAGGATCGGATGGACAACAAAAACAAGACATGCAATCTTCAACCGGTTCTTGAAGCGTTGATATGGAATATGGATAAATCTGATTTAGGTTTTGAACAATGTAAGCGGTGAGGATATGAGACAATTGCAGAACTGCTCAATTCCACAGATTTCATTAACCTTATTCCTATTGTTGTAAAACAAAGATTTGAATACTTTATAAACCTAACTAAGATTGTCCATAGCAGGACATCATAAGGCAACAGTTTAAACAACAACGAACCGCAGAACTGAATGAGAATCTTACTACTCATGTTTCTGCAACTAAGAACCAAATCAAAACCTAAACGTACCTTAAGCTGACGGTAGCAAGAAGGGATTCTTATTTAGATTCAGTAGAAACAAAAGATCGTTAAACCCTTCAAATGGATCAAACAAAATAGTTAAAAAAATTAATAAAAGCAAATGTATACCTGATTGATCGGCAATACACCAAAACGGATGTTAAATCTTCAAACGATCGTTGAAGCTTTGGTACGGATCAAACTGATTTAGGTTTTCAAATCGGTGTAGAAGGTGAGGATACGAGAGAATCTTGATGTGGTATCCATTCTTGAAAGATCCCTAAAATTTTCTTACGGATTGATTGTCGTAGGTTTAGAAATCGATGAAGAGGCATCCGATTAAAAGAGGGAATTCCAATTGATTGTGACTTATGAGAATTAGGGTTTTAATCAGGTTATAAAGTTTATATAGGATCCATATATGAATGGATTTAGAGATCCGCGGGTCATTAAGGTCCGCGTGAATATAAAAACGGGTCATTAAAAATGCAGCCCTCACATTAGGGTTGTTCACGAGACGAGTCAAACCGAACGGACCTTTGCTCGTGTTTGGCTCATTTCCAAACCGAACCGAGCCGATCGGCTTGTTTACAAACAAGTGGAAAATTGAACGAGCATTTTTCGAGCGTTAAATTTTTAAGCGTACATCGAGCGAGCGCAAACGAGCGGTTTAATAACTTAAAAATCAGACACATGTCATTACATAATACTTTTATGGATAACGACACGTTGTGGCTCACGATGAAACTAGCTAAGTCTGTAGCTGATAAATCAGAGAACATATTGCAGATAACGGTAATGGTGAGAGCGGGAGATGATCGAAAAATATCTTTTAACAGCTTAGGATTTCACTTTTATATTAAGTGTAGAATTCTTTATTAGGTTGATTGATCAAGTATGCATAAATATAATTATATATTTGTATATAATGGGTCAAATCTACTAGAGCACTATGTATAAACTATACATACATATTAATTCGATCCGAACCGAACCGAGCGGACCTTTGCTCGTGCTTGGCTCGTTTACAATCCGATCCGAGCCGATCAGCTCGTTTACAACCGAGCAAAAATTCGAACGAGTATTTTTCGAGCAAATTCCGAACGAGCGTCAAACGAACGTCGAGCGTCAAGCGGTTTGAACAGCTCCACCTCACATAGTGTCATGTGTACATGTTGTGCATCCAATAGATGTCATTATGTCACATTGGATTTTAGTATATTAGTATCGATAAATTATATAACTTTATAAAATACTAATAAAGTTGAAAAGCATTGTTTTGATTATATAACTTATGATATCTTTTGTTCTAATTAGGTTATTTAAGAGTTTTTTTAAAAACAAATCATTAAAATATCTGAATTTTTATTGAATTGGTCATTTAATTGGTTCGTTGGTCGAATCGATAAACCGTTTAATGAACCGGATTATAAAATTATAGCAAGATATTATTTAGAATAATATTGAAAGAATATACATCTAAGAATAATATATTAATATCTTTAACAAAAAAGTTTCCATTTATATCGTTTATTGACCTTGCTTTTTGGAACAAAATAAATTATTATAATATTACATAATTGAAAATATCATTGTTAATTTAAGTTTCCCATGTTCACAAACTTCTTTATGTTTTCAAAGCAAAATAATAATTATATTGCATGCTTAACTTTTTCTTTATTACTCCTACATCAATTGAATCAAACTTCAAACACTACAATCCATATACTCCATCAGTTTAACTCTAAGATTCTTTCCTACCTCATATTTTCAAAGAAATCCTCAAACATGATAACCAACTTGAATCCACCGATCTACAAAGGTACTTGCAACAAGCGATTGTGGTTTTTTCTACATGTTTGCACTCGTCTTCATCTTCATCTTCATATGTGTCGAACCTTTCCTCTTCGGAACTTCAAAAACGGAAATAATACATAAAATCTTGTCTGGTCGTCGATCAAAGCTCGCCGGTTCAACCACAAGCCATTAAAAGCGGGGCGCTTAACTAGAAATGATTTGGAAGCACTTAACCAGATCGGCGGTATATGCGGTTCCCGGTCAAACCAGTCCGACTGGCCGGTCCGATCTAGTCATAAAAACATGGATGGAAACTATGTATTTTTGTTTCTTATGTTTCATATAAGCGGAAGACAACACAAATTCACCCTAGCATGTTTTATACATATACAACACACGCATGTATTGTATTAAGTTTGGATATATGTTTGTAATTAAATTTGGTAGATATCTACTGTAATAAGTTTAGAATTATGTGTGTTATTGTCACAGCCTCAAAATCCATGTGTGGATTTTACAGTGAGGTGTGTGAACAAATCAGAATCTTAGTCACTAGTTACTCTGAACGATCTTTATATGAATTTTTAAACAAATACAATGTTTAAAATTCAAATATGGCAGAAGCCTATGTTTAAACATTCAATACTATTTAATGTGAAAGGTAAATGTGCAAAAACACATGCGACAAAAAATGAAAAGTTTAACCGTTTGTATGCTGCGAGACCAAAGCAATGTTCCTATATGCACCTGCAAGTTTAGCGACTAGGAAAGACATACTAAAGTGTTAACAAGGGGTTGGTGAGTTCATAAGTTTGTAAATAAGTAAAATAGTTGAATTTGTAATAACATAAGTCATGTGTAAAGAAACAAATAACTAACTTATAACATAATCATAACAGTAGTGTTTTCGTGATCGAAGCTGACTGTATTTGTTTGTTTGCCTTCCATCTCGACTTACCAAGT
>BJCN01343384.1:0-15081 GCA_018326445.1 Flaveria brownii
GCAATCTGAATCATCTTATTATGATTATCAAATCACATAATCACATTCAGCGCACCCAATTACTCCCTCTGTTTGCTTTATCTTGCTCTAATAGTTTAACATATGCAAAGATCTATCTTTGTAACTTCCAATTCTTGAATACAATCCTCTTGCAATATTCAATACCTATTATTCAATTTCACTGCTTAGGTTAAACCAAAACTTCAGAATTAATAGTGATTTGGTCACAAAGTTATTTGAAACGGACTCATTTGAGCTCAAGAGTTAAATTGCATCTCTTAGGGATCCAGTGCTCGCAACACCAATGGCTAATATATCTATGACAAACACGATTAAACACACTAGGGTTGAGATTATCACCGATTTCATCGATCAAACACACAAAGTATTTCCCCAATTAGAACCCTAAATGACGAATTAAAATGAAAATCAACAACAATATAATATGGATTCACTTGAGGATGTATATGTACATTGGAACTGATTACCTTATCCTAGCCGATGGTGGTCGCGGTGGTGTGAAGGCCGATAGTGGTCGCGGTTGGTGTGAAGGTCGGTGGTGGTCGTGTCGGTAGTGTGAAGGTCGGCGTTGGCAGTGTGGTGTGACGGCCGACGGTGGTCGTGTGGTGTGAAGGAGAGGGCCGACCGGGATTGTGTGTTTAGGGATTGAGAGTAGAAAGTGGGTTTATGGATTGAGAGTAGAAAGGCGGGTTAAGTATATAGGTTATAAAAAATTTAAAAAAATGACACACGAAGATGACACGTAAAAATATGCGTCATCCTTTCTAAGAATATTTTAAAAGATGACAAATAATTTATGATACGTGTAAATGCGCGCCATCTTTTTTCGCGCGTCATCTTTTGCGCGTCATCTATTAACAGTTTTCTAGTAGTGTACACAGTTATTGGAAACAACTACTAAAGAAAAGCATACGTTTAGTCTAAGTGTATATATATACATACACACACAGATATATATATATATAGTAGCCGTTGATTTTTTTGATCTATGGTCAAGATTGTTTAGTGGCTTAATTGTAATTAGTAGGTGTTTAAATGATTTAATTAAAAGGTTTTAGGGGTATAATAAGCAAAACATATACACATTATATGAAAACTTTTATAAATTAACATTAACAAAATCGCTAAAATCACTTGTTGTCTTTCTTTTCTCTTAATTTATATATCAAAACCTTCCATTCTCTCTCCTATTTTATTTTACTAATATTTTTTATAAACTAAAAATTAAATTATACTAAATTATGGATATATAACTGATAATGAATAAAAAATATATGCAACCATGTTAAATAACAGTACATATATGTAACAGTGGAGTTACATATATGTACCAAAACTTACATACATGTAACAAATATAGTAATAACCAAAACCATTAGAAAACTTAAAATATGTATATATATATGAGACTACCAACCCAAGTTGTGTATACGTAACAAACAGAAGTACATATATGTAAACAATAAACTTTCACATGCATATGTAGCAGTAGTGTTACATATATGTAACAGTGGTGTTACGTATATGTAATAACAATACTAGGTTCGTCTTGTTTAGTTTGTCTTCATGACCCCAATACCATTTTTTCATCTTATTGATCTTCATCTTCACAATCATCTTCATTGGGGTTACACATACGTACCATTTTTCTATCTTCGTAGTCCTCTTCATTAAGGTTACATAGACGTACGTCACGAGTGGGTACATATATGTATCTTACCTAGATATCCATTTTTCTATCTAGTTTATCACCATCTTTGTTAGGGTTACATATACGTACTAGAGCTCATCATCATCATCATTTTCTTCATCTCGATAATACCAGTTCCATCCATATGTAAACCTCTTTGTAATCATCTTTGATTTCTTTAACATACAACTTTTTATAGTATTAAGTAGTAATGTATATGTAACCTATACATATAAATCATTATCATCATTATCATTCTTCAAGGTTTGATTTCTTTATCATTATTGACTTCTTGAAGGTTTGATAATTCAAATCACCGTGTCTATTCTTCAAGCATGAGTGATTCATCATCATTATCATTAGTTTCTTCGAGGTTAAATATCTTCATCTTCATCATTATGATGATGATGATCATCATCGTCGTCATCATCATCGATTCCTTCAAGTTCATTGTTCATCATTGATTTTTACAGGTTTTGAAGGAGTTGTTCATCAACATCGATTTCTTTAGGGTTCGACAAATGAATACGAGAATAAGGAATTTTGGTGAGAAAATTAAAGGATCATTTGTGGTTATCAAAGTCATGAAAGAGCTGAATCGAGCTTCAATGGAGTTCTTCAATTCCATTTGCATCATCGTTATGTGTGTGTGACTATGTATGTTGAATGGAATCTCATAATTGAAACAAATAAAGGAGAAAACTATGGGATTGAAATTTTGAAGATAGATACTAAAAATAAGAATGTAATAATTTTACTAAAATCCCCTTTAAACAGTAATAAACATAAAAAATATATAAATTTTATGATTGGTTGAATGTGGTTTTCTTTATTTTTAATTAAAATGGTGGTTTTCATTTGATCCCTTCCCCCCCTCTCTCTCACTCTCTCTCTCTCTCTCTCTATATATATATATATATATATATATATATATGGAAAAGTTCCCCTAAGAATAAGTTTTTCTCTAAGAAATCTAAGAAGCATTTATAACCATTAATTACATGTTCAAGGACATTTTCAGCAATTAAATCAAATAAAGGAATAAAAGGGCATTATGGTAATTTAAAAATATAAAATAGAAAAACACAAAATTACTGTTTCAAAACCCATCGTCTTCTATCTATTCCTCTCTTTCACCGTCATTCAACAATCGAAATCAAGTAAGTTCTTCAAATTATTTGTGAAATATATTCAATTATTGAAGTTATAGTACTGATTCTATGTTTTTTTTCTGAAAAACAGAATCAAAACGACCTAAAATGAAGAAGAAATCGACAATTCATAGCGACGATAAGTTCCTTGAATTTAGTTACAAATTCGATTAATATGTGTAGTGAATACTAAATTTCAAACCGAGATTCATATATGTACTGTATTCCAAAACTTGATTTAATGTAGTGTTTTTAAACGAAATCAAATGGATGTGTTGTGATATTCATATATGTACTGCATTTTATCCTTCATTATGACATTAATATATATTGAAATTGGGTTATTATGTTTCAAAGTCGATGCATTTATCATTAATGTACTGCATTATAAATTTCAAATGGATTTTAATATACGTACTGTATTCTAAACTTGATTTGTAATTTTATAAGTATGAATATAGATTTATCATAAATGTGTTGTATTCTTGGTATTTTAAAATTGGTTGTACCAGTACATGCATGAACACCATTATGTAATTGTACATCACATTTTGTGCTGTATTTCAACAGATATGTACTATATTCTAAACATCTCATGCATATATCATGTTATATGCACTATATGTATTATAACATTGATATATATTATGGTTGTGTTATTATGTTTCCAGATAGTACAAAGTATGAACATGGATTTATAACACTATATGCACATGTTGTGCTGTATTTCAACAGATACTATTATCCCGTTCTTGCAATCAACAGCAGTCACACCAACATTCTCAAACCCACCACACATTACTCTCATAATATTAAACACCTTCACTGGAACAATATTCATTATAGAAAAATCAGTAATTACTTGTTGCTGTGTGAATGACAAATTTCTTACTGCACATAATAGATGGTAGTTCTCAGGATCAACAAAGCTATAGTTATGCTCCTCATAAAAACCATAAATGGTATAGTATTTCTTACATTTACTTAACCCTAAACGAATGTGAGCCTTACAACCGGTGCGTTTAGATGGACGCTTTCTTTGATTTTTTTATTTCTTATCAGAATCATCACTATCATTAACCTTGTCAATGTCATGAAAAGTATTATGACCCTCTTTTTCACAAACTATATATTTAATTTTAATAACACCGTTTGATATGCATTGAGCATGCTTCCATGCCTCAAAACCTCCTAACTTGGCATAATTTTTGTAAAACTCAAAGGCATCATCAATTGACAAAAACTTCATACCAACTATTGGTTTGGATGAATCTGGAACATTAGGAATATAATTCTTTTTTCTAGAAGTAGGGGATATACGAACACCTGAAACATAAAAAAGAGAACATTGAATTACAAATAATGATTTAATGATTAATACATATAAACAAAAACAACACACACATATATTAAATACAGCACAATAGAAAAAACCACATATCTACAGAAGGTATTTTTAATTTTAAACAACACATATAAGGAAAACACCACACATAATAAAAACAACACACATAATAAAAACAGCACGCTTAATTAAAATAACACACTTAATGAAAATAACACATATAATGATAATACACAGAAACAAATACAACACAAACATATATAACAACGAAACAAATACAACACACACATATATAGATACAACACAATAGAAAAACCACCGATTCACATAAGATATTTTTAATTTAAAGCATCACACATAAGGAAAACAGTACACATAATAAAAACAACACAAATAATAAAAACAACACACTTAATGAAAACAAACACAGTTAATGAAAAAAACACATATAATGAAAACCGCACACATAATGAAAACAACACACATCACAATATAAAAAACCATAGACTTGATAGATACATACAGAAAACAATTAACAACACATATGAATTGTTAATACACGTCGAAAGGTATTTAAACTCAAAACAACACATATAACGAAAACAACACAGAAAGAAAAACAACACAATTTCATAAAAACAACATACACAATTAAACAAAACTGAGTATATTAAAATTATAATCGGAACCTTCATTGACTGCATTGGAAGACATTGTAAATATAGATTAAAAGAATAACTTGATTCTTGCTTCAAAATTGATAAAAATCATGAGCTGGGCTTTGGTTTCGTGAAATTGAAGATCCTTATGATTGTTTTAACGATCGAAAGCTGCAATAGTGGTATTGAAATCGGTTGGAATTGCAAATTATAATAGATGGTGTCCTACTTGCTACTTTAGGTTCTTAACCGAGACTCAGGTTAAGCTCCGTCTCGGAACCTTGTGGGGTTAGGAGTAAAGCATCCTGAGGAAAAATTCACGATCTCAGGATTTGATTCGTGAAATTGATGACGATGACAACTTGATTTGATCAAAATCGCCTCGAATCAGAATATGATTTCATCCAGACCGCTGCAATACTGATTAGATATTGAAATCAATTTGAATTCTATAGTACATGAACTGATCATGGATTCGAGTGTGAAATTAAGATCGATGCCCGCTGAAATCGTGAATTCTGTTGAATGGCTAATATTGTAATATCACTGTTTAATGTAAGACGCACCGCTTGAGTGCTCTATGCCCGTTTCCGGTCATCTCCCCCATTTATTCTGGCCAGAGTTACTGTCTTCCTAGCTTTAATTAGCAATTATGGCCATTAAAGACCCCAATTCAAACCACCTGCATGATTCCAATCTCCACGCCACAAAACCTAATTTGCTTAGTGAAAATAAAGATGTCAAAGCATGGTATGTATCATTAACTATCCATTTCAGTTCATCGTGTGTAGGTCGTCATCATCTAGATGTCACGTGGTCCGTCGAAAGCCTCGACGGTGTCAACCGGCAGCTGAACTGAACACAAGAAACATTGGGCGAAGATCTGATGATGGCTACAGTGAAGAAAAGCTAGCCTGATTATCATAAGAAGATATTTCTTACACTTAGCGTCAAAAGAACAATGATATCAGGTACGCATAAACCCTAATTTTTGCCCTTTCAATGATGTTCTACCTCTTTGTATGTCGTTCAACTGTTTGATTATGTTTCGTAAGTTTGCATAAGTGCATAACCAAACATTAGTAAGATATCTACTTCAATTCTACAATTGATACAGTTATTTGTTTAGAAGATGAATCGAATCTATCACTACAAATATGATCTTGCTCACATTTTCTCCATTTAGATTCTAAATGAACCCTAATTTTTCTTAGCTTAACATCGATTTTATGAATTTGCATAACCAAACATTAGTCAAGTATCTACTTGACATCCACAATTGATATCATTATTTGTTTAGTAGATGAATTAAAAATATCGTTAGAGGTGTGAATTTGCTCTTGATGCTCAGTTCTGCTCCATTTAGTGTCAACTTATCATTCAATAATTACATTTGATCTTCTCAGGCGGATGCCAATTCGAATGCCCCTTCGATGCCACTACACTCCGACATCATAAACTCAGTGGTGGGTGGTGGTCGTAATGCCCAGTGCTTCATCAAAACAAAATCAAGGAACAAAATAAAAGGCTTTATGCTGCAGTCAAGGGTTTAGACGATATAAGTTTTACATATTTTCAATTTGTTTCTTGTTTGTGCTGATGTGATTTTAAGAATATGGTGAGAAATGTGTTCAAAAACACAGTTCAACTAATTCTACATAATAGATAACGCTCCAAAGTTTTGCCTCAAGGATGTTGATTTGATCGAGATGCTTGTTTCAGAAATGTTTACGAGGGCCGGTTAGAATCAGGAAATGTATGTCGAATTCATACTCCGTCATGTTGTCATTTTTTTATTATCTTATGATGATTTATGATTATATGCATTTAAGGGTTGAGTTATGTTTTTGTGAGGGCCGGTTAGAATCAGGAAATGTATGTTGAATTCATACTCCGTTAATGGTTAAAAATTTATGAACAAAAAGTTATTGTTTTAGAAGTTAAACTTTAGTTGTGTTATCTAATCCAGTAATTTGTCCAAGAATCTGATTTTAAATATCTTCGCATAAATGTATGATACCGATGAATTTGTTGGTGTAAATTATTTAAAGTCATATTCATTGACTCAAGGTTTTAAAGTTCAAACCTTCAACAACTTTAACAGTTCAAGGGCTCACTGATTTAGCCCAAGTATCATTCTTACTCTACCACTTATTTTAAATTAATTTTTGAATGTTTTTATTGTCTTCACCATTAAGTTGTTATTGATTTAGGTATTGTTACTGATCAAAGTTATATTATAGATTTCAGTTGATTTTGATTTCCAGGCTTGGATTGGCCTATTCTTTGAAGATCTAATTTTTAATTATTAGGAACATGAAACAAGCCAAATATCATGTTTGACTTTTAACATGTAATTTATTATCAACAATCAAAACACATAACTCTTTTATCATTTCAAACCTTATACATAAGAATGATTATTATATCACAGCAGAGCAAATATGCAGTAGTTTATGTCAGCAATACACAAATGGTACTTTTCATTTCATTATTCAATTCGTTTAGGATATTTTTTATGCTAATTACAAGGTGATTGATCTTGAGGCCTTTAATGAGTAATTGCTCCCAATAATGCATTTAACAATTGCAGGTGGAAGTCTTCTATGTGGAAAATGAAGCAATAAAATAGTTAGTCTCATAACCAACATTTTTATGGTACACACACTTTACGAGTCAAGGTTAGTATATTGTGTAGGATTGTTAACATTATCTTAAGTTGTCACTTTTGCGGTTGCTTAGTGTTAATATTAAGAGGTTTCTATAATGTATTTACATGAAAAGTGGCATTGGAATGGTGACCTCATAGTTGGTCAATAAAAGAACTTATTTTTGTTTGGAATCTGCTTTCTTTATATGCACTTGGCGAATACACTTTTTGTGTAACTAAACTTTTTTACTTTACAATATGGAGCAACCTGTGTGTAGCCCGGGTAGGTGGAGCATATTATTGTTCAACCTACAACTAAATTACATGGCAATGGTTACTATCGTTTGTTAAGATATCTGGTGTTACTTTGTACTTTTAGCTAACGTGCTTGATTTAGTTATATCATATGCTTAGTATTCTAACATTTATATTGCATGCTTTTGGAATATGTTTCTATTCTTTACTTGGACTTTAGATATTGTTCCATATTACTTGGCTAAAATTAGGACTTTGATTTTTTTAGTTAGATGTGTATTACTATGTGTTGAGCCCTTATATATTGATATGTACGTAATTGTAAAACACTTTTTAATGATTTTTTAACGTCATTAAGTATCAAATTCAGTTTCACCTTTGAATGTAATTTAATACCTTTTTGGAATGTTGGTAGTAACACCTATACATCTTCTTATCGGACACAGTGATATCAAAGTTTGCATGATATTAAAGCTATAGAAAGATATATGGATAATTTAAGCCATTTTTAATGCCCTTCAAGGTCAAAGATTCTGAACAATTCAATGAAGCCATAAGGGTTTTAGATATTCTTCTAAGGCACCATGCTACAAAACAGTAAGTTTATGTTCTTAAACCGACTTTCAGTAAACGAAAAAGCTAAGCTTTCAAGGGTATGAAGTTGGTGATATATATTTATGTTGTCATGGGCTTATGACTAAACACTAATGTACTGCGCGCTTTTAGTCATATAAATAAGAACAAATTATGCATAACATTTCACACTTTAAAGCTTCATCACATATCATAATTGTTTTTTTAGTTTTATTCATATAATTTTAACTCTCTTTTAAAGCTATATTATGTTTTATAATATCATGAATCTTGGGTAATAACTTTGATTTTCATTTATATTGTTCTTTATTCAAGTGATATATAACTACACTAAATCAATAAAGCACTAAACTTTACTATAAATTAGTAGGTTTTGTTTAATATTCTGAAAAATTCCAACGACGAGAATCGGGGGTCGGTTGAAGGAGGATGAGAGAAATAAAGGAGCTATATGGAATCTATCAGTGGTTTGGTTTTGATGCGAATTTACTGGCATTTTTAAGTTGAAGTCTTTAGTTTCTTTAAGTAGTTTATTTTGATCCAAAATTAAATTCCTACGTCAAATTAGTAAAGATTAAGATTTTGGCATTTGTAAGTGGAATTGAGGATATTGTCCGAAGAGCGTGATATGTATTTGATGTTTGAGGCAAATATATATGTTTTTGAATTAAGTAGATACATCGAGGAAAACACACACAAGACCCGCACAACAGAGTTCGACCTTGAATCTTTAATTTTTGACAGATTTGTTGTGGATTTCTTCGATTTTCATTCACAATGTATCTATAAATGTTTATAGTCTACCGTTTTGGTGATGATTTAACTCGAGTTTAGTAGTTAACTAGCCATTCGTCATTTCTTTAATTTCATAAAACATCTCTTATATACTAGAGATGTAAAGAACGTGCAACCTTTGTGGGTTGTGAGAATGTCATCGGCGACGCTACTATGAGGGTCGTGGTGTTCCTCAGGGTCTCATTTTTACACCTAGCACTTTGCAAGCTTGTGGCAATTGCATCGTCCAATTTCATAATCGCATCCGCCGCAGACATACGCGATTTCTAGGCTCATCCTCCACACACAAACGTGAACAAAAACAAGATAATCCTCTGCCTCTTATTCTGTATTCAAACATTATTTTCTAAATAATTTAGGTTAAAAAAATATAGATATTAAAGAATGTCTGATTAGGTATTCAACTTTTACAGTTTTACATATCACCTTTATAAGATGCTTACACATGTGTTGAATTTGAGTGTTTTACACTTGTGATTAATGTGCTGTTCATATTGATGCCCACGTAGCAGAGCAGTGTACACTTTTCAGGTATGTCAACCATACAAATTCTGTTTAGTATATTGGTTATTACATCAGGCGGAATGGTTCTTTTTTCGTCAATTAATATTTGGCTTTGAAACCAGCATCAGTTTTGTGTGTATATAGACCAATATGTAACTCACTTACCTAAAGCATATGCATTAAATCAATCACATTCTTGCATGAAGATTAACAATAGTGTGAGGATGCAATCTACATAACACTAGAAAATATCATAACACAGATTGAGGTATAACCTATAAAACGTGAACCATGTACAATTCAACAAGCAATTTCTTAACTTTGCTTCTCTTTTTTGAAGATTTGAAAACATTTTCTTGCTTTCAATAAGATTTGTTCTATCATTTTATTTAAAATTTTAAACAATGAATATAATGAAAGCGTGATTAAAGGGCATTCTACATTATGTATTAAACTATTAATCCTTCTAATTTTTTTGCCAAAGTTATGTATTTGAGAAGTACTAAATTGTATGTGTTTGTGACAAATGTTCACGGTAGGCATGATGAACGTCTTTTCAGTGATGAAAATTTGAGATTAACCAACTTCAATGATGAGCTCACTTTGGATAACGTCACTAGGTTGGTTGTTACCAGTTTAATATTTTTCCTTCATTTGATGCATCTTGTATTATATCCAATGTGCTAAATTTCAATATATGTTCATTTTTAGGTTTATGCGTAGGGTTGTCTCTGGTTGTGTTTGACTTTAGATATTAAATTTTATGCTTACCTGGAACATTTGCTTAATTGGCATAACACAAACCCCATTTTTTATGAGAATACAGGAGAAATGGAACACAAGTGGTGGGTTTCATTAAAGTTATGTTTTATTTGTTTATAAAATTTGATCATTTGTCAAGCTTCTATGAAGTGATCATACTTTGACTATTGATGGTCATTGCTTGAAGTTGCAATCTGTTATATAGATGGGATCAGAATCTGGCTGATTATTTAGTCTTGTTTAAATTTTTTGGTAGATCGATCATGGATATTGCAGGCTAGGAGAGCATTCTACATGTTAGTAACCCATGACTGCAACTACCTCATGAAGGGTAAGAGAATGCCCGACCCTTTTATGTTGGGATGTTTTTTTAAAATACATTTTGTAGAATTCTGTCTCCACCACATGAACTATTTTTTTTGTTTGTGTATTTTATGGATTAACAATTACAGTGGGTTAGGTATATTGCTATTCACTCCTTTGTGTGAATTGGTGATTGCTTACTTTCAATAGCTTACAAAGTATTTTAAATTGATTTGTGTCAAACTCTGATCCCTTGTTTTTCAAATTGGTTACTATTAATTGGATCAACTGATGTTGATTTGAAAATTGTGCACATTATAGACCCTAAACCCTCCGCGAAGCGCGGGGGAGAATTCACTAGTATATATACATAACGTGACCTTAATAGTACGTCTCATGCAGCGTGACCACTACTTGCTCCTCTCATTCACGATCCACACTCCAATGGTCAAATCCGATATGTGAAGAAGACTCCAAGCTTGATAAAGCTAAGGTGATGGTGATGTGGGCATGTGGCATGAGCCTTCTTGGCCGAATGCCTTCCATATTGCACAAACATTTACGAAGTTCACATGCTTTTAACAAGAAAAAATGTAACACTAAATCTAAAACAAAACAAATTTAGTACTAGTTTTAACATTTTAAATCTAACTTCAACACAAATAGATATAACATCAATTTACAAGTTTTTAACAAACAAATATCGTACAACTATAGAATAAACAACACTAATTGAACAAATACACTATTATTTATGAATCGCCCAAAACTAATTCATAAGACGTGATAGTATCATAAGATAAGACTATCGTATAAATTTAAATGAACTTGACACAAGTTTTCCTATAATAACGTAATTTAAAATACATATAAACAAAACATGAAGCAAGGTGTCACACCCCAACCTTAACGGTGGAAACGTCAGATGTGAGGGTTAAGATTGTTCATGCCACACAACGCTAATTTAAAATGATAATATCATTAAATACCAATATTCATGACATACTGTAAGGCCCCCGTTCCCGGGCACCTCCCAGTTGGTCATTAATCGCACATAAAACATACAGTTATTTAAAACCTCGCAACGGAAATTAATTAAAAACCATTTCATATATATATAAATGACAATTTTTGCAAAGCAATACAAAACGGTTAATGTTACAAAATACTGTAATTGCATTACATCACAAAAATATCATTCTTATTCTAGTGGATGCCATCCCAAAAATACTAAGTAGTTGCCCCGTGCCATCCTCAGCAACTATTACCCGCCAACTGGAAAACACATAAAAGTCAGCGTTGCTAAGTGAGTTCTAGTTTTATAAATAAGATACTTCACTTTCCATTTCAAACCGTTCGTTACTTTCATATGTGATCACACATCATACGTACACTTAGGTAATATCATTATTATCTTCATCATCGTTCATTTCGTACTTTTATCATTATCTTTCCAAGTCTTTTGCAACAACAGAGTCGCTCACCTCATTAGCAACCTCACGGGTTGCACGTCTTCCGAGTCTTTTGCGACACAGAGTCGCTCACCTCATTAGCAATCTCAAGGATTGCATGTCTTCCGAGTCTTTTGCGACACAGAGTCGCTCACCTCATTGTCAATCTCAAAGATTGACCCTGCATTTTTCGGGGTAGCTAACCCGCATCACAGTTGAGCTAACGACAATAAGGCCGTGCACCTCTTTACATCTGCTTGCAAGACTTTCGTTCATTCATTTACGTTCCACTTTTCTTTATTCATTAATCTTTCACTTGATTAATAATAATAATTTATGTCTCGATCAAGAACATACTACGTAAAGTCACACAATAATAATATTAATAACATTATTGATAGGGTTAATGAAATTAGGAATAATAATAATAATATTAATAGGGAATCATAAAAACAATCATAATTATGCTTGGAATCAAGTATTTAATAACCCTAGTCAACTGTCGTGACAAACCCTAATTGCACAGACTCCCATAAAATTCCTGAAAATTTCTAAGTATCAGACGCATGGGCCCTGTTTGGACGCATGGACCCTGTTTAGGCGTTTGGCCCTGTACTTGGTTATCCTGAGCAAACTATCTAGACGGTTGGGCACTATTCAGGCGCATGGGCATGACTTAGACGCATGGACACTTAGGCGTTTGGGCACTGTTCAGGCGCATGGGCATGCACTTAGTCGTTTTCACCTTAGACGTATGGTACTATTCAGGCGGTTTGGACACTTAGACGTTTGGGAAATTCCCAGACGCATGGGCCCTGTTTAGACGCATGGGTTCACTTAGCTTTTTCTAAGGCAATTCCAGACGGTTGGGGGTACTGTTTAGGCGGTTCGGCATCAAATGTTCACGTAAACAACATAAATCAGCCCCAATTCATTCTAAATCAACATCTAAGCTTAGTTCTCTCATTCTAAGCATCAAAACATACACATACCTCATGATGATAATATCCGATGCACCCAAATCACACCCACCCACATTCACATTCAAAATACACTTACGGTTATGAAACCCAACTTTATAAAAACGTACATACATACATTTTCCAGCCCCAAAATTGTTTAAAACATGTTTAAAAAGGGGTTCTAGAACTCACCTTAGTTATTTCGAGCTTATACCCTTCTCTTGAGTTTCCCAGATGTTTCTAGCACCTAGAACACACATACACACACACACCCGAACACACAATCACATTTATAAGCATACTACCAAGTCTAGAATCTTCTAAAACATCAAAAACTTGAGAATTCTTACCAAAAACTTCGAACTTCCTTGTTTCTTCTAAAATTCCCGAGAATTCTCTGCTCTTCTCTTTCTCTCTCTCTAAAATCCGATTGATAGGTGAAAAGTAACATGGCATGGGCGGCCATGTTGGTTTATTCACCAACTTCCCAAAGTTTTGTCCTTTTGGACACTTTTAACCCCTTCACTTGGGTTGACTTGCATTTCCTTTCTTTTCCTTTGTTCCCAATCTTTTCTTTATTTCTTTAAAAGAGTAACCGGGTGTTACACATACATTTAAGAAATAACATAAGTTCCCCACAATTAACAAAACATAAGAATTCCAATGACAAAAGATAATAAATGTCCTTTTATTTTAATCTAGGTCCAACCCTAGATTGTAACAAGTCTTCAAAGCAAGCTAATCAATATCATTTTCTGAAACATATTAAAAATAATGGTCAACATAATGTTGGTGAGTTTTCATAGGTTTTCATACATAGATATATATATATATATATCAAAGATGGTAATTCATATCATAGGTTATTGAATTAAGTAAATAAAGATGGATGAACAAATGGAACAAACAAACCTTGAAAAATATGGCCACAATAACGATTAAATGATTAGCTAAGTGTATTGGTTCCCATTGTGCTCAAGAATACGACAATAGCAGCCGCCAATAACCTCGACTTTAGCACCAAATAGGCTTGTCAGGCCCATAGATCTATGATGTCATCAGACGAGCATTAGTTAATGATTGTATATATCAAGAGTCATCACATGATAATTACAAGTGTTCAAATAACCATGAGAAATAAGATGAATTGTAAAAGTGATTACAGGATTTAAAACGGGTTTACAAGTGTATTTATAATAAGATTAGCATGTTTCACCCCAAAAGTGTGAAAATATATAAAAAGGGGTATGAAAACTCACATGAATAATAAAGGATGAACAAATAAGAGGTCTTGTATATAATTTCGAGTGTACGATAACGTTTAACCTAAATGAAACGTCATATTAAATTAATCATGATTATTATAGTGTTATATTTATAACCATTTAAGCCATGATTTTTAAATTATTAAATAGATACCATTTGCTATTATTTTGGTATTTAAATGATTAAATGAGAATTTTAGTGATTTACACTATTAATAAAAGTTAAACTTCTATTATCAAATGATTGATATTTACTATTTAGTAAAATAGTAATTTTATAGACTTAAATGATTAAAACAATTCTATTAACTCCCTCCCACCTTATTGTTAGACCGTTTCGGTTCTTTTCCGAGTTTGAGACACTTCCTTTCTGTGACATCCGTCATTAAAAGGTCCGTCATTTAACGTGAAATTCGTTAACTATCCTTAGAAAGTTCATTTCATATCTTCATAGACTATTCGTGAGGACATTATACTTGCTTGATTCTCTTTTACGTGTGTGATATCATTGTTTGCAACATTAGCACTTAAAACGCTTACGAATATCACCATTGACATCGCTAATTATATTATGTTATATAGTATAAATATCATTAATAACATTATTTTCAAGATACGAACAACATTAAATGTTTCCCTATAATTAATATAACGCGCGTATTTACGTCGTTTTC
>BJCN01343389.1:0-12074 GCA_018326445.1 Flaveria brownii
CGCCACCGCCACCGCCACCGCCACCGTCTTCATGGATCTCCGCCGTCGCCTCCCTCCTAAACCCCCCACCACCACCGCCACACTCCGCCACCGCACCACCACCCCACCACCACCAACGACCACCACCACCGTCGTCAACCACCACCGCCCGCCGTCGCCCATCCCCAAAGCCTCCGACGCATTACCCCTCCCTCTGTACCTCACCAACGGCATCTTCTTCACTCTCTTCTTCTGCGTCGCCTACTTCCTCCTCCACCGTTGGCGCGAAAAGATACGCTTATCAACGCCTCTTCACGTCGTCACCGTCTCCGAACTCGCCGCCATTGTTTCCCTCATCGCCTCCTTCATCTACCTCTTAGGCTTCTTCGGCATCGATTTCGTTCAATCCTTCATCTCCACATCACGTGTCGACGACGACACCTTCACTCTCGAAGACGACGCCATACACGTTTCAAAACCTAAACCTAAACCTAACCCTAACCCTAGGATCATGAATCCTACTGATACTGATGCTCTCGCATCTGAAGACGATGAACAGATCGTGAAATCGTTGGTTTCCGGATCGATTCCGTCGTATTCGCTCGAATCGAAGCTTGGGGACTGTCGTAGAGCTGCTGCAATTCGACGCGAGGCGTTGGAGCGGAAAACGGGGAGATCTTTGTTAGGGTTACCGTTGGATGGATTCGATTATGAAGCGATTTTGGGGCAGTGTTGTGAGATGCCTATTGGTTATGTGCAGTTGCCTGTGGGAATTGCAGGGCCTTTGTTGCTGAATGGGGGTGAGTACATGGTGCCGATGGCGACGACGGAGGGGTGTTTGGTTGCGAGCACGAATCGGGGGTGTAAGGCGGTGTTTTCGTCCGGTGGAGCTACCGCGGTGCTGTTGAAGGATGGGATGACTAGAGCTCCGGTTGTGAGGTTTGGGTCAGCTGCTAGAGCTGCTCATTTGAAGTTCTTTTTGGAGGATCGGATCAATTTTGATACTTTGAGCATTGTTTTTAATAAGTAAGGTTTTTCCACTTTTGGTTGTGATTTCATTCTTTGTGAATTGCCTTTTTCTGATGGGAAATGATTCATTAATCAATGTCAAGAAGATCAATTGTTGGGATGTTATAGGTCTTATCATAATACTGCCAAAAAAGCATGTGTTTTTTTGGAAGTATAAAGTTTGAATTCAATTCGACACATTATTATTATGTTTAGTAAAGTATGAGAAAACCCTTTAGTTTCACTAAATGTAGGATCAAAACAGTTATATTTGATCCTTTACCAACCATATACAGCTATATTTGATGCTTTATCATCCATAACTGTACTGAATTTGGGCTTGCTTATAGGTTCAACTGGATATGGGTACCAGGTATATTTGATTACTATAACGATCTGTCGCTTGAGATGTTATGAAAAAATATATATCTTCAATTGTATCTTTTGGACTTCCCAAGTTACTAATTTTGATGTGCATAATTTTGACAATAATGTATCTTCTCTCTGCTGAATCTAATAACATGATACCATAAATGGTGATAGATGATGTGATATTCGGTTTATTTTGTTGTGTCATATGTTATTAATTTGATTAGTATTTCTGTTGCTCTGGTTTGTTTTCATACACGTACCCATTCTTGGTGGGTTAGTGGGTTGCATGTCATTCTTGATTGATTTTTATGGCCTGTCATATCAGATCGAGCAGATTCGCTAGGCTTCAGAGTATTCAATGCTCAATTGCTGGAAAAAATCTATATATCAGATTTACTTGCAGCACAGGTGATGCCATGGGGATGAATATGGTGTCTAAGGGTGTCCAAAATGTTTTGGATTTTCTTCACATTGATTTTCCAGATATGGAGGTGATTGGTATATCTGGTGAGCCACCCAATTCTTTCGAACTTCTATTTTTAGGGATTAAGATTCATTATTTTAGTGACAAATCTTGTTGTGACATGTGTTTCTTGATTGCATAGGTAACTTTTGCTCAGATAAAAAACCAGCAGCTGTTAATTGGATTGAAGGACGTGGAAAATCGGTTGTTTGTGAGGCAGTTATTACCGAGGAGGTCGTGAGGAAGGTGCTAAAAACTACAGTGCCTGCACTTGTTGAGCTTAACATGCTTAAAAATCTTGCTGGTTCAGCTATTGCAGGTTCCCTTGGAGGTTTTAATGCTCATGCTGCAAATATTGTTTCAGCAATTTTCATTGCCACTGGTCAGGATCCAGCTCAAAACATTGAGAGCTCTCACTGCATTACTATGATGGAGGCTGTAAATGGTGGAAAAGACCTGCATATCTCTGTCACCATGCCTGCCATTGAGGTATCTACAATTTACCATTGTACAGTATTATCTTTTTCACTGCCAGTCTTTTAATTTAGAAATATCATTATATGGTAACGAATAATGATAGGAAGTCTTGAACTTTATAAGGATCTATTGGGAATTAGGGATCATGAATTTTTAGGGAATAGATGATTTCATCAGATGTAAGTTAGTTGCGAATTGCGATGTTTGATTGGGTTTAGTTTTGCTCAAGTGTTATCCCTAGAAACAGTATACCAATTATTAATAAGACGGTCTTGTGGACCCCTAACCTACAGCCTAGGGCGAAAACATGGTTTTAGTCTAAACATTTCCACTTGCTAGTTCTTTGATAGGATCATGGGTTTTAGATAGATCATAGAGGTGGCGAAATGGGCAGGTTGGGCAACTCTCAAAATTGGGCACTGACCAAAATAGGTGACTTTTACACAGGTTGTGGTGAGTCAGCCCAGAAACCTTTTAGTGCAAGTTATTATTATTATTATTTTTTTTGGCAACTGTTTGTGTGTTAATTATGGTACAATAAATGTGTTTTTTTAATAATATTCCACGTTTTTTAATAAAATGATTTAGTAGGTTTTATGTATTGTCAATACGCTTTGAGGCTTTGAGCTACTTTTGACCTGCTCGTACAACCAGGATAACATGTTCCGATTGTAGCCAAGCCTTTAATTTACCAATTTGACTCGTTAGGAATTAAGCATAATCTAAATAAGCCCATTTACAAGTAAATTGGTTGAAACTGACATCTATAATTTTCTATTAACAACTAATTTTCGAGTTTGTCTCAGGTGGGAACCGTGGGAGGTGGGACCCAACTCGCATCTCAAGCTGCTTGCTTGAACTTACTTGGAATAAAGGGTGCAAGCAAAGAGTCCCCAGGGTCAAATGCAAGGCTTTTAGCGACAATAGTAGCAGGTTCAGTTTTGGCTGGTGAACTGTCTTTGATGTCAGCCATTTCAGCCGGTCAGCTCGTTAAAAGCCACATGAAATACAATCGATCAAACCATGATATGACAGCAATTGCATCTTAGTAGAGTACATATAAAAACATTTCTAAGTTAACGATTTCAGTTCTGGCAGTTAGTCCAAGTCGAAAAGTACCTGTAAAAACCACGACCATGTGAAGTGATCTCTCTGAGCCGTGCTGACCATTTTCCCTTACAGTCATTCCTTGGGTCAATTCTGAACCCGTGTCATGTTATTTGTTAGTAACTGCGATGTATTTTCAGATAGGATAATGAGGGTGTCGTCTAATGTAATTGAGTTTAAAATTCCATTAATGAAGCTTGCATTCGAGTTTACGTTAATCTTCTTCACTATTGAAATCCTGTGTCACCTTTAAAGCTTCTTCATTTATTAAGTGATTTCTGGAAAGATCATATCACTTGACCGTGTCACTTGACCATCGCAGGTGGATCTTGGTGCTCCGGCCCTAGGTCCCTTCTTTCAGTTTTCTTAATGTTAGCGGGTGAGTCCAGGTTTAGGATGACAGAGTGGTCCAACTTGATTGTCAAGAATAACCTGACAGGCATATGTTTCAATCATTTTAGTGGAAAATCTTTCAAATGGTGTCGTCATGTTTTAGCGTCCAGACGTTTGAGTAAAATTACCTGGTCAAGTCACTGTAAATCTATAATAAACCAAAACCGGTCAATTTGGTTTGATATTTCTCATATGTCTTGATGGTTTGTTGTTTGGATTGATATCAAATGAGTAAAGGTTTGATATATGTTGAAATGCTCTTGTAAAATCGAAAATGATGATTGGTGATTGGTTATTAACTTTTTTTGTCCGATGTCCAGGTTTGATATATGTTTTAAGAATCAAGGGTTGAAAATATACTTGGTGCGCTGAACTTGTAGGTTGTAAGATGTTATACTGAGCTTGATGTTAATGGTGCTCACTATAACTCCTTAGTTGCTCTTTGAGAGGACGCACCAACAACCAATTACTTCTCTCTAGTCAAAGTAAAGAGCATTTATATTCTCTTATATAGATCACCACTAACATATTACAACATAAATATTTCAGCATGAACATAACTAAACACTTTTTCTCTTAACAAGTTTCACTAAGCACTTTTTTCTCTTACTAATGTACAATATATTTCTTTTGTTAAGTGTTTAGAAACCAAGAGACCGCTTAGTTGATACCTTTAGGGTCTGTTTGGTATGAAGTAATGAAATGGATAACGGAATGAAATGGACGACAGAATGGAATGAAGGGAGGAATGAAATAGATCATTACCATTTCATTATTCTGTTTGGTTACTTTATGGAAATGGAATGATTCATTATTTTATACTCTTTGGCAGACAAGAAAAGACAAAGGAATGAAATAAAAATTAATTGAAATTGATAAAAATACGTACACTTTAATTAATAGATTAATATATCATCCAAAAAATTCAACTTAAATTAAAAAAATATCTAAAAATTCCAAACTAAACTCCAAAAACATCCAAATTTCACCAACTAAAAAAAATAAGACTAATCCAAAAGTCGTCATATGTCATATATCACGTCAAACGGTATCCTCAAGCATGTTCCTTACCCATCCAAGTTTGCGTTCTTCATCGACATTGAAAAAAATTATCATCAATTCCTCGTTTTGTGCGAGCTTACATACAGCCTTGTCACACTCACGAATAGTTAAACCTTCAACTTTGTTCATCTCTGCAAAAAGGTTGCTACGTAGTTTCTCTCTATTACTCTCTGTTCCAAAAACTCTATTAAATGTATTTGTAGCCTCTCTAATCTCTGCACCAATTATATCTGCCTATTCTTTCAAGCTACTCATTAGAGGATCCCAGCTGTTGCGTCGTTTTCTCTTTCGTTGTGCACTTGATTCTTCTCTAGAAACAACATATGAAGGACTGTTTAGTGGCTGATTCACGTTTATATCATCTAGTCCATCTCCATTGGCCTCTATTTCTTCTCTATTTATGTCGAATGAAATATCAGCCGCTGTTTGAGCATATCTTCCATTTGCTCGATCCTTTCCAAATACAATGCACAAGTCCCCATAATAAGGAAATCTCTTTCCTCTCCATTTTGCAGCATTTTTGTGTATCTAACAAACCATATTATCATAATCAGAGTTAACAAAATATATTAAATAATAATGTAAAACATTAAGTGTTTCATTATATATTTCAATTATATATATTAAAAGATACAATAATAAATAATTATACATTACCTGTATATAAGCTTGCCAAACAGGTTGTGGAGCTTCTAGCATGTCATTATTGTAATCCCAGCCAATCTGTGCATATATTCTTTTCTCTCTGGGTAGAACATCTTGTATCGGGATGGAGTTGGACACATATCTAACCGTATATTAATAATTGTTTTAACTGCTCGAATAAACCAACTAACCATGTTTAGTATATGTAGCCACAACGCACAAAATGCAGCTAATTTCTTTTGTTTTTTGTGTTTGTGCAGTATAAGTCTAGACATAACTGTAACACAAATCAAATAGAATTATTTATACATATACATATACTAAAATTCATGAGACGACAAGATTCTTTACCCACAAACTGAGAATTTTAAAATAATTAAAACAAAATGGAGAGAGAATTATTAAACATTAATAAACAGGCTGAGAATTTTAAAATAATTAAAACAAACTGACGATATGATGAAGGGAACATATTTAGTTCAAGTAATTCAACTAAACAAACACAGTTGACTTTTTAGGTTCAAACTTTCATTTAAGGCATCTCATTTCATTAGAGTTTCTATTTTGCATACCATTAATCAAATTAAAATAAAAGATACCTTTAAAATTAAACATAGACGTTTAGTAACAACTAGTTAAGTATGTGTTGTTCTTTTGTTTGAATCACACATTATGATACTATAAATGCAGGAGGTTTAAAATTTGTTTCAAAAGTGAGAGTAAGACAACAGATTGTTTTATTGTTTTATGTGGAGATGAATACTTTACTATAAATGATATGTATTAATAAGAAAATAGTGAAGCATGAACTATTTTTGCAAAGATCAAATGACATTTACATAAAGGGGTCATAAAGATGTTCAAATTTGACAAATTGTATCAAATATCAAAATTACATACAACAGCAAAATGTGGCACGGGGTTGACTGCTTCTTTAACCGGGACCGTTTTAGAGATGATTTCAGTTGCAAAATTAATGGCAAATCGGATCAGATTTGGAGTTCATGTAATCATGTTTATTAGTGAAAGTCATGCTTTTAAGTCCTTGATGCAATATTTCATTCATGTTTCTGGAGTGGTTATTTTTAGCCATACAATAGGCAACATAATTGCCATTCTCCTAGACTATAAGAACCCAGTTTGAGAATATCATTCCAAGTGACCTTTTAATCTAACACAAAGAAGACACCACATATCTTTGTTGAATGGTTTGTTCGAAAAATAAAAATACAAATGATCATGAAAGCAAGACTGTGATTGAGGATAATGATGTTCTTACCTCCTTCGATGAAATCTTCGGCTGTAAGCGGACGTTGATACCTTTCTACTCTTCAACACACAATAAAAAAGCTCAATAAGGAAATTTATCAACAAAAAACAATCAATGGGCACATAGATTGGTTGATTGATTAAGCAATCAAGTACCTGATGCGAAATCGAGAAGCGATGTATGTTAGCAATTGCAAGAATTTGTTGATTTATAAGCGCACAGATGTAAAATCGTGAGGGAAAAGAAAGGCAAATCGTATCAAGATTGTTTGAAGAAGATCGGTTAGGTTGTTTAGAATGATCGAAGAGGATGAAATTTGCAGGTAATATCGCTGGAGATAATATTGTTGGAGGGAAAATCGCAAGGGAGAAGCCACGGAATGGAATGAAAAAAAACCTAGGGGGTGGGGGGAATGATATAACAGTAATTTCATTAGCCTTGGAATGAGTTATTTTATTCCTCTAGATAACCAAACATGCCTAATTTTGCTTCACTTGGAATCAATCTTTCCATTCCTTACCTTATTCCTGCATACCAAACAGGGTCTTAGTGCGTAAAAGGTTAAAGTTATTTCGGGGGAGAGCGTTTAAATAGAGATGAGAATTCATTTTTAAGAGTTGGACAAACATCAGAATGTCGATCATAAATCAGCATTGCTCTTATCTAGAGCACTTTTTATCACAAACTCTCTAGCAAACATGTTTACTAAAAATATGCTTTTAGCTTTTGTAAAAACCAATACATAACCAATTTCTTAAAAAGATATATATTGGCCAACCTTTTTGAAGAAAAAAAAGCCATTAGCTTACATATTTTAATTGTTAATGCAAGAAAAATATTTTGGGTCCATCTCAAAAAGCCATTTCATCACATACACCAGCATATCGTTACAACTAATTACCTGGTAGGTTTTACTTTTTGTATAAAGATTTAAGCTTTGATTTATCAAGCAATTGGATTATCGTGAAGAACAATAAACAAACAAATCCAGTTAAAAGTTTTTTGACAAACAGACCAATATAACCATGAAACACACAAACACAAGTGAACCGACAAAACATAACTCTACTGAAAAGTAAAAAAAGTTTCCTACAAATGAAGCCATGAAAAGGGCCTTGCTTTAACTTTAAAGGCAACTAACTGTGAGCTTAAAACTCATCAAACTGTTGAAAACCTCAACTACTTTACTCTAAACCATACACAGAGAGAGAGAGGCACACACACACAAACCATTTTAAAGACAAGTCATTAGTGCCCTGCTGCTACAACTTTCAATGTCCTAGTTACTGATGACTTAAAAATGCCATTAAACAAAGCCTAGATGTTAGACTGCTCGAAAGGCACACGAACCAAAAGCCGTCCATGTAGGCTTACAATTGCTGATGTACGAAGTGGGTCGATTCTTGCTGGTAAGCTGATCACCTATAAATATTACAGCCAAACATTAAACAACCGAGGTGATTTTTACCCATTTGGATAGTATTATACTTGATTACTATTTTACAAAGTTATCCCCGCAACTATAATACATGTCCAGTTGGATGCATTTTGGTGCTGTTGAAAATGCTCAAATTAATAGACAAACCTTTTTGAAAGCAGAAATACCCCATGGATTGTCGAGTTGCTCAGGCTGACCTGTGATGACAAGGCGTCCAGCAGGATCTGACTGTACGCGTACCTAAATTTATCATATAACAATTATATAAAGTCAAATCTTAGCTTAAGAAATAATAAAAATAGGCAATTTAAAATGAAAAAAAGAACAAGAGGGACATCACCTCCTCTCGCAGAAGCCCAGGAACTAGTGCATACACCTCAAAGCAATCTTTCTGTGCAAGAGAGACATAAAGTCAACTTAGTAATTGAAAAAAGTCAAAAGTCATGTATTATGAGTAAAATCTGTAAAAACACCATTGGTTTAACAATACTTACAGTTTCTCGCACATTTATTTTAACCCAATTAGCAGGGGGACCAACATCAGCAACTGTGGTGACAACTCTATCATAATTGAATTGAGATTGATAAGTATAAAGAAATGAAACAAAAATGGCAAAGCAAATATAGAACCAAAAGAAAAAGATAGCTGAGCCTTAACTGCCTAGATGTTTCGGTTCGCATAGCTTTCACAGAATGCTCCACTTCACTTGGTCTCTTTTGTTTTATCGACCCTAAATTTGATAATTACTCAATTTAGAACACATTTTGGTGGTGTATACTGTTTCTACTTTAATGAAAAACCTTACCAATGTTTTTGAGACTTTTTTCACGCTTCTGTGAATTGTTAGAATTCTTTTCCTACAAAACAAATGATGGCAAGTCAACTCATCATTGGTCCATATAATACTGCAACATTCGTTTTATTGTGACTACTCCAAGTACTGACGGGTCCTCAAGATCTCTTTGTTTTATTTATATGACAAATATGTCACTTCAGGGGTTGTTAAATGGCAAAATGGACCTGAACCTACTCAAATGATTGGATTACTAACCTCACCAAAACCTAAAAGCCGTTGAGCATGCCAACCTTGCATGGCTCGAGCCGCAGCATCCCTCCTGGCTCTACCTGACCCTGATCCTGGGGTTTGATGACCATTTGCCTGCACAAGCCATTTATAAAATCACATATGTTTAGCTCCTAGTGTATGTGAAATAAATTTATTTGTACTCAACACGATAAATATAAGAGCTTGGGGGCACCAATGACCTGCAAATTTGGATGGCTTGTTACTAAAATCAGTACTAAAAAATAAATTACGAAATATTAGAAGGTATAAAAGGGGAAACGTTATCAAGAAATCACATTTTCAACAATTATGTATGAAATATAACATTTATCAACAAACCTCATTTTCAACAATAGGGGTCTCTGGAAAGACAGTTGCAAGAGGGAGTTCAAGCTCACCAATCTGGAGCTTATGCCTTTCGTATTCAAGAAGTGCCTACAAAAAAACAAAATAATATAATAGTAATAATTGCAACAGGTGATTAAGAAAGAAAAATAGAGCTTCTGACAACTTAAACTGTATTAACCAATTAAAGCAGCTACTTATGATACATCCACCTATAAGATAGCCTAGTTCCAGGTTGAAGACTAGTTTCAATTCAATATTTCTAGTAAAATAACCATTACCTTTTCATAGAACTGGCGGAATGTCCACGAGACAGTTGTGCAAGTCCTTTGAAATGTATACCATAAAGGATTAGTAGCATAATAATTATATAAAATATCATATCTTTACAAGACTGAAAGTATGACTCAATTACAAATTTGGAGGAATGACAAGTTTAATTTGCTCCTTGACTATATAGCTTGAGTATATTGACACTTTGATTGCTGCTTTAAGCAGAAGGAGAAATGCGAGACTAGAAAAGATCATTAGTTAAAAACAATATATGCTATTGAATAACACATGTTCTTACTTGGGTGGATGGAAAGATTCTCCTACTTGTCGCCATAGTTTGGATCCAGTAACCTGAAGAAGAAACAGAACACTGAAGAGGTCAATTTAAAATGTCACATAGTAACGGCACAGGTTTTTTAAGTCCTGCTATATTATCATTTCATTTTCCCAGGATGTTAATATATCATACTGCCAACAAGAGATGATAAAATAAAAGCTTATACCCGGTCATATCCACCCAATTTGATAACGGACCTCCATAACCTATTAGAAAAGTACAACGACAAATTTGAGCCTCCGTTCAAAAAACTAGAATATCATGATTAAAAGAAACTGGAACCAAGACACTTACTTCAGACAATTTAACGGTTGCCCATAAAACTTTGGAGGCTTAAATTCCAAGTTTTTTTCCTTATAGACAGCTTCCACCTCTTTCATGAATGTTTCTTGGTCCTCTTCAGTCCCAGATTCATAGCCCTCATCCATCTAACAGTAACATACCAAAGACAAACTTAGAATAGCTAATTGTTCATTGATGAAGCCAATTTATCTTCTTGATTTTAATGTAAAATTACTCTTGCATCCTCTACCTCATTCTTAAGTATGTCCGTAAAATGATCCTCAGCTTTGTTAGGTGAATGTCCCACAGGGGCACTGGATGTAACAAGTTCTTGATGTTCTTCATCTTCTTTATAATCTCCTTCCTTGTTATTCTCTGGCATCTTCACAGAACCGTCATGATCATCATCCATATACGCAGTATCATCATTTTTACTATCATCAATCTTATCATCACAATCTGTAGCATCTTTCTTGCTATTCTGAGCCTCATCCACAGGCGGTTCATGCTCGGTTTGGCCAGGGTGCATCTCCTCTTCATCTATCTTACTTGGGTTTTCTTGAGTTATTCCAATTTCATTTTGATTTGTGTTAATAACACCAGTAGACTCTTCTTCTTTGTCTCCTACTTCTTTTATAGCTGTTTGGTCATTATCCACACATTCTTGACCACCAACTTCATCTTCTAAAAGCTTTCCAGCATCCTCCATCTCAACATCTCTTTGATCCATTACCTACAAAAAAAGTGTTTTAAACACGTTTTCCACATACGTAGAAATGATGAAAAGAAACACTTCCATCATCCCAGAACAAGCCTATAACTTTGCTTCTAACTTTGCTTATCTTGATCAGTCATAACTTCAAACATAGATTAAATATTTCTAACACCAAACAAAAACAGATTACACAAGGGAATGTACAACAAAAATGCACCCTTATTTGAGACTTTAGGCCCTTTTATTTACCCAAAATAACACAAGGCCCATGACACCAATTACCCCTCAATAACCCTCGCAACTGGAGTAATAAAAACTTCATTCACACACACAAACCCTAGTTTCCCACCGTCAAAAACCTGCTCGTAAGCACAGAATCAGCATATCAAACAGTAATTTACAAAATATACAGCAGAATCAGTAAACAAATCCGTGTTTCATTTAAATTTACCCCAAATGAAAGTGTTCTCATACGGATTTTGCTTTTTCACAAACTTCTGCACAGTAATTCCTAACTTCAAGCTTCAAACAACAAAACACACATCTAAAACTCCAAAAATACAACAAAAACCGCTGGAACCACCGTTTCACGTTATCAATTTCACTCCATACAGAGCAACATCCCAAACCAAAACTCCAAATTCGCAACAAATTACAAAAACTATACTGAAACGTAAACTTGCATTGTTGAAACGAACACATAAATTTTCACTTTTACCTGTGTGTGATATGAATCGTTAATCAAGCAAGTAACCTAGGGTTTGTTGTAATTAGGGTGTTTTAAAGAGTAGTAATAGTGTGTGTGTGTGTGTGTGTTTGTGTATGTAACGCCTTTTAATAG
>BJCN01343396.1:0-21239 GCA_018326445.1 Flaveria brownii
TATTGATATAAATTTACACTGATTATGTATATTCGTTGGTAATTATATACAAAGATTTGATGAACAAAATCGAAGGTTGAGTTAACAAACTTGTTTATTGAATTGTAAAATTGTTTAAAGAATGATTCTAAAGCATCAATATGAATTGACACCTTCTATGGACACATCGTTTTGTTAAACGACACAACCCTAGACACCGTAAATCAGTTTCTAACTTTACATGTTTAGAACTTGACCTCTTGATTAATTACAAAAACATAAAAGACTCAAAACTAAACTTTCTGATAGCGACACAAAAACCCCTAAATTTAGTTTATACATTCAATACTTCCATATAAAGAATATAGGTGGTGTTTGTTTTTGTAAAAAAAATCTACGCACACTTTTCTGTCTGCGCCGATCAGACCACGATCGGACATTACCATATGCAAACTGTTTGTTTTTACGACTACGTTTCAATTAAAAAACGTCCACACGAGCTCTTCTTGATGCAGATTTTACCTAACCACTTCTAAGACCTGCAAAGGGTTAAACATCACCAGTCCACCACCACCGTCCATAACCACTGTCCACCACCACCACCGCCCACCGTCCACCTTCACATAAATGAGATTGGATTTTTATTTCTTCTCTTTCTCCTTGTCCTTCCATTAGCCTTCCATTAGCCTTCCATTAACCTTCCATTTGATACATACTTGTAAAATGATCAAATTCCTTATATTCATAACATCTAATTTTGTTTGTCTTTATTTCCTCTACCCATACCTCTTCTATATCCGCTTTCTATGGACACTCTCACAGAGTCACAGATCTTGCATTAGATGCAGAGAAAAAGCAACAATAACATTTATTGAAATAATGTGATTATTCTAGAGGTTAGAGATTTGCCATAAAAAAGGTAAAACTATAAACTTCTAAAATAGAAATTAAAATTAAAGATGAAATATTAGATAAAGAAAAGGCTACCAAAAATCAAAGTAACGCTAGACGGATATTAATAATATGAAACAAAACTATAAATCATGTCTCTTACTCATCACATACTTATTTACACATTACTCATGAAATGTGAGGTATGCCATTTGCTTTATTATAATTTTTTTCTCAACAACCAATCAATACTAAATCAATACTCATGAACAAAAAACCACTCACTCCCACTTATTATTCCAAAAGAAACTCACTGCCCACGAACCCACTATTATAAAATCTCCAGCCCTCGCCCAAAGCATGTTACGTCAAATAGGACTTAGAACCCATAATTTTCACGTTAAAAAATCATAAGGTTGTCTCCTTTCAAACTAACATATTATAATTACTTGTTTAAATTCCCAAATATATTTTTTTCACCTTTTGTAATCTTTTATTAAATTTTATTGCCCAAGGGTTAAATATAACAAAGATAAGTCGTTGATTAGTTTATTACCGAGGACAAAAAAACAAATTTACACATGCAATTCGTTTAAACAAGTATACATCTCTTCGATAAGCAGACCGGGTATCACTTAAAACCATACTTATAAAAACTTTTGAAACTAATCTCATCCTATCACAAATCCTAATAACCATCCAAACACCCGGGCCGAATGTTTTAGGTTGGCTTGATTTCTTTTTCATCCCTACCTACAAGCATGGCTAAAAGGGGGAGACTGGCAAAGTTAAAAGTGGTATCACCATAACAATAGCCGTTGGGACTTCATCCAACAATTCTCACTTTTCTGACCTTTTTTTAAACCCATAGTAATAGCCGTTGATAAAACATAAAGAAAAATGATGCAAAAAAGGGGGGTGGGGGTGTTCACAATTAATTTTTGCCACAAACCATTTGCATTTTCACACTGCTTGTTATGTAGAATCTAGGATGAAACAAAAGGTAATAACGAGAAATAGTATCAGATAGTCTGGCGGGTACAAATCAGCACGAAACCAATCATACTCTTACCAAGTTTTGAGTATCATATCGGTTGCTGCTAGATCTATTTTTGGGAAAAGAAAAAAAAACGTTACAGAATACATTGCAACCGTAACATGACATCAGTCACTGAGCTCTATTGACTGGCTCTAGAGCTTCAACGGTGACTACGCTATTACCTCTTATTACCTGCACAGCAATAAACATTATTTTAATTTATGATATCTCGCATAATTCACTTTTATATGAGTTAGGGAAACAGACAAAACTTTTTTAAAACAAATAGCTAAAAGATAAGCGGGTCAAAAGCCTGACCCTAAATTGCTGATGTTAAAAATAAACAAAAAAAATTAACAGAATTGTTTAGGTTGACCCGGCCCGTACCCAGATTACCTTTTTTGACCAATTACATGTAACCTACACATTTTTATGGAACCAGAGACTTACCACCATGCCTATTTCATTCTTCTCTTCACCATTCACTTCCACGGTGTTGTCAATGACTAGGTTCATAAACTGATCAAAACCGCGAAGAGTCCCCACCACTGTCCGATTCGCATTCAGCTTGACTAAAATACAAGATTAGAAATGATTGGTAAAGAAGTTTAGCTAACAGCCTAACATGTAATAAATTAAATAGTAAAAATGCTAAAATGAAGCACAAACAGCATGATCATCCTTTTGTCAAATTTACCTACAAATAAGTTTATTTGTCTTAAGTTTTTATCTAATGGGTCAGACTTAAGATAAGTAGTTGAGACGCGTCAAAGTCATCCAAAGTGTATTCAAAAAACAGAATAACCTCTTAAATCACTTTATTAGAAACAAGTTAGATTATAATCATAATATTCCTTTTGTAAGACGTAAGCATACTCAACACATTAATTAATATTATAACTAATAAAGGTGCTTGTGAGCCTGACCAAACTTGACTCGACACACTTTATCTTGCACTCAAAATTGCCTGTTACCTAACCCGCCTAATTTGCACCTCTACATCAAAGTAACACATGTTGCATTGTTGCCACCTCCATAATTTTATTTCTCAAATAAGTGATTAAACATCAAGTTACAAGATCCAAACAATTTTAATGTATGGAACATAAAAATTGTTAAATACAAAGTGCGACTACACAAATAATAGACAATAAAAGAATTGAGCACATATCAAACATCAAGATAGCCATTTTGAGAACAAAATTAAATAAATTTAAGAGACATGGCTATTTCAGCCCATTACTAATCAACGGTTCATTTGGGTAGTGCTTTAATCTCAAAACGTCAAATAAAAGAATTCAGCTAAAGGTCAAACGGTTCAAATGTCACAGGACAGTTTTCTCATACAAATAAATATAAGCAAGTCAAGCCAGTCCAGCCCATCTACCACTGTACTAATAACTGGCCCGCCTCAAGCCAAGCCTGTTTGAGTTTTGACCCATAACCCAACCACCCTTAACAAGACAGTGTCCTTGATGGCCTGACCCCAATACTTAGCGAGAAAAATGTAACCCCCAACAAGAGCACTTCTGGAATAAAAAAAAGTGTAACCAGTTTCTATAACATCTAAAAAAATTGCTATCACGTAACACAACACGCCATAACACATAAGTTAAACATAAGTTAATGCAATCTCAACAACATAAGTTAAAAAAAGTGTAACCAGTTTCTATAACACATACGTTAAACATAAGTTAATGCAATCACGTAACACAGCACACCATAACATAGGTTTCTATCAAGTATTGAACTCATTGTCAATGCAATCTCAACAACATAAGTTAAACATTTTCACCCCCATAACACAACACGCCTCTAAAAAAAGCCAGTAATATATAATTACCGGCATCTACATTTAAAAACACAGCCAACCACACTCTCATCAGCTACTCCTCACATGTTACCACCAAATATCATTGCTTGATCCTTACTACTACCAACTCTCCTAAAACAAATCATAGTTAACATTTCAAATCTTCCAACCATACCACCAAATCCTGACGAATAACAACCCCAACAAGCCTGACCCGGTTCCTATCTTAGTTTATGCCTCGAAAAATCTCAATGCAAACAAATAGAGTCATCGCACAGAGATTATTTCACCCCCTAAAGAGAAGGATACAACAAAAACTTGACTTAATCATACAAAATTGCATCTTATAACCATATTTGAAGCTAGGTAACATAAAGAATGTAGCAACCATTATAAGCTCTTTTTAGAACAGCTAACTCACACAACCTCTAAACCTACTCCTAAATCTACACCGACGTTCACCATGGGACTCGAACACTCAAAGAAGGCACTACACACCTTGATACCGCTACTGATTGCAACCATTATATCCAACAAGACTGCTTAATTATATTACAATATCTTTCGACATCAAACAGTTTACGCAACAACAATAACAAAACGCCATAACAATCAATCAAAAAATGGAACACTTACTTTGTAGTTGCTTGTCCATATACCTGCAATCCAATTGAAACACTAGTTAAACCATCGTATCATCAAATCGACTAAATACCTAAGAAACACTAACTTAAAAGTTAAAAGAAATCGAGAGGATGTAATCGAATGAAACTAAAAGCTTACTTTTTGAGATCTGGAGGTTGACCGGATCTGCTCATGTTGGAACCCTAAAAGTGTTGACAACGGTGAATCAAAGAAGATGAGATGGTGGAGTTCGACTGTTTGTGAATCAATGGGGTTTATTACGGCAAAAACCCTAATTTCATACGATTTATGCCTCTTTGTTTCTCGTTAAATTTTGCTTTGGGTCCTTGTATTATGTCTAAATTCTTGTTTGGACCTTGAGTTTTTAGAAACTGATCTTTTAGTTCAGTTATTTACGAGATGCTTGAGAAAACAAATGGATCAAGTTCAATTTTCTGAAGATCTATACGGGGCATGATATAACTATACAATTGATTTAGACCATTAGTAGTTGAGCGGTGCGACGGTAAAAAAGTGCTATCATGTAAGCAGCCGCATCAATTTTATGTGACAGAGAAAAATAAATATAGTAGGTGTGTGATAGTGATAGAATTTGTAATTATTAAATTTCACTCCACACACATGCACACAAGCCTTCATTAGAGACGGCCTAGAATTGTTCAGATTTTGTGTTGAGTGATTTTGTTATGCTAAATAAGTAACTAGACACATTAGATGGAATTTCATGTGAATGATACGAGGTTTTTAATTATATGAAATTAAGGAAGTTTAAACATGATTTGGAAAATGTAGTTTCTAGTCATACAGGTTGGTTTTTATGCTAGAAAATTTTGTGTGTGTTTAGGAGTATTTAACATTAACTACAAAAGCTAGGTCAATGTGAAGTTGTTAGTCTTTTATTTCATAGATTATGGATATTGATGTAAATTTAAGAAAAAAATTACGGAATGAAATTAACATGTCATATGTAATGAAATTAGATCTTATAAGTGTGCAATGGATGACACGAGTTTTAATATGTTTTATTTTGTAGTTATTTTAGATTGTATGAAAGTGAAAATTAATAATTTTAATTTTCAGATATCATGTAATTTTTAAAAAAAGTCAGCCACAAAAGAAGCATAAGTCGAAGAAAATACGTTTAAAAGATGGTTAAAACCGTAATGGATGAAACAAAGTTATTGTTTAAAGAATATGACTCCCACAGTTAAAATGACGTCTCAAGAAGTAAAAGAAACGTTGAGCATTTTTCGCAAGGTTAGAATGCTTTCTTGTTGATTTCATGGCTAGGTGTGTTAGCATATGTGACAACATGATCAAAAAATAGAAATAAGTTATAAATGAGGTTGAACAACATAAACATGTCACAAATAATAAATCCAAAAATTATTCAACCAAAACCAAGATGTTTACACCCATGGAGCCTGAATACAAACTCGAACTAACAAAAGAAGAAATCAAACAAGGACAGACTCAACATAATAATAAAAACCATAACAAGATCAACAACCCGACTAACAAATACAATAAGCAAAAAGAAACAAATAAAGAAGAAGATGAACTAGGGTAGATGGACAGATAAGCTTTTGACATAAGACAAGGTTAAAACCCTAGATAAATTGCAAAGAATGAAGACATGATCATAAACTAACTCAGTCATGAAGGCCACTCGATTCAGCAACAACTCTTCAAACAAGTTACTAGAGATTTAATACTATTTTACAGTATATCAAACCTAATCAATTGTGATAAAGATGACCACAAAGGCATTTTGTATCCTCTTAATATTTCTAGATGTCACCACATAGAATGAGAGAGAGGAAAGACTAATATGCTCTGTTCAGGATTCAAGTAACAAAACTACAACTCTTGAAACTTCAACGCTTGTGCACCCGAATCCCTGAGCTTAGCTTCCTTGCACTCTAGCTCCATAAAGACGATACTTCGAACGAGACTTCGTTAACAACATCAACAACCATTAGAAGACATAATTAACAATTAGAATCTCATACTACAAGATCATCACAAGTGAGTTGATAATAATGGTCATACTTTTTAACAAAACCAGGGTATAATATTCTACAATGGTGAACAAAATACTTTTAAATCTATAATAATGTAGAAAATGATAAATAGTATGTTTAATAGTTTTTCTTCTTGCAAAATTTGTATGTATACTTAACTATATGATAATTATTTATTATCATTTATTATTAAAAACACATGACAATATCATATTCAACCATCGTTCATGGTCGGCTTTTAATACGGGTGGAAATGTAGAAGTGTGGAACTATGTTACGTTCATTAGAAGTGTCAAAATTAGATATAAGATATCGAGTTACGAACTCGTATGAATAAAAAGAACAACTAAGAACAACCAATCGAACAGATTTCAAAAACTGATAAACAGTTAATCAACAAAATGATTGAGAATCCAGATATAACCAAACCAACTACACAAAAACAGATGGAATAATTAAGAACAAAACCCTAAGAATGAAAGAGACAACCGAATGTTCGAGGAGACGTACGCCAGAAGAGAGAGAGAGAGAGAGAGAGAGAGTCAGACAACAACTATGAATGATCTCTCTCTCACACCTCGAATTTATATAGGATCCAAAAGCAAGACGGGGCTCCAAACTTAGAGACACACTCCATATCGGATCCGCACTTACTCCAGAAAAAACGGACCACACCTGGAGCTCCTGATCAACCAAACAGCAGTCCAACAACACCTGACAAGCCCAACACAGCAGCAACCCATTAAACATAACCAAACAAGATAAAAAAATATATAATAAGAGAAACATCTCATTAGAGCTTAAACAAATATGACATACAAGATATAAGATATATAAAAAAAGGCAAGCAGGACTGTCTTTCAAGAATAAGGGGGTGTTTGTTTTTTATAAGAAGCACTTCCTGAGCATTTTTGTCTACGTGGCGTAGACCACGCGTAGACCTTGTGTTCTGCAGATTGTTTGTTTTTAGAAGACATTTTATTAAAAACGTCTTCATGATGTCTACATGGAGAAGACTTGGAACCTTCACTTCTCACCTCTTCTAACCTCTTATTGACTTAACACCCCAAACTCTGCATTCTATCTTCCATCCTCCCATCTCAACTCCCAAACCTCTCACCACCCAACTCTCTACCACCGCCTGGAGTTCACCATACCAGCGATGTCGCCTCCTGCGGTCGTCGTCCCCCTGCGCCCGTCGTCCCCCTGCATTAAAATCCGACATTTGGTCCAACTTTAAGATGCTAACCGTCGATCCCCCGACGATAAATCCCACCCCATACCCACACGTCACCTCGATATCTTCACCATCATAAATCAACACCAATGGATCACCACCACCACCACATAGTCTCTGGCAAATTATCGGTCAACAGCGTCAAAACCTCACTCGCTCTCCCCACTGACGGCCTTCTCCGGTGGCTCGATCATGACGAACTCCTCTGCTGCTTGTCTGTAGAGAAGGCGGTCATCGGAATCTCAAGCTCAGATCATCTGATCATGGTTAAGGCACTTGTTGAGAGCGACCATGACAGATTTGGACCGTTTGGTTGGCGGAGGGAGTTTGGTGCGGAGGAGGTTTGTGTTTGAGCCAGTGGCGAAGGATGTGTTACGGAGCTTGTGTGAGAAGATCAAGGGGTACATCGATTCGTTAGGTAATACGTCGAAGTGTCTCAATGAAATTCTGCTGATTTTAGGAGAAAAGACTGTGGGATTTGCACCTAAGGAGACTACAACGTGTGATCCTTGTTTGATTTGGTTTAGTATTTGGTTTGATTTGGTTTATGGTTAGTGATTTGATTTGTGGTTAGTGATTTGGTTTATGGTTAGTGATTTGGTTTAGTATTTGGTTTGATTTGTGTTTTTGTATGATTTGTGATATAGTAGTATGATTTTTTATTTTAGTTTGTATGATTAGTGATTTTAGTTTGTATGATTAGTGATTGGTTTATGATTAGAGATTTGGTTTAGTATTTGGTTTGATTTGTGGTTTTTGTAGTATGATTTGTGATTTAGTTTAAAGTTTTGTTTGATTTATGATTTGTTGTTTGTTGATTAATAGAAATGGGAGAGAAGCAACAATGGTCGATTTAGCAGTCTGCAGATGTTAAAAACAAACAGTATTTTTCTTGCAGACTACAAACATTTAGTCCACCTCTTCTGCTGTAGATGTCTGCAGATGTGATCCGCAGATATTTTTCTACAGAAAAAACAAACAACACTTAAGTTTGTCATCTATTTTAATTGTTGATGCACTAGCATGCACACATATAAAATATCGGTAACCTTTACGAACTTTAAAATTTTATTAGAAATTCACACATACATCATTAGTTACTAATGGGTGATATTATACGTTGACTTTATGTTAACAGCAATAGTTCAAAAAATTAAAGAGTTAGAAAATTAGGGTGGCACTATCTTTTTTTTATTAAAAAAACAGTGGCTTTAGGCCACTAAATATAAAAACGCCAAACTAGAAAATTAGTTATAACTAACGAGGAATGTCTCTTTATAGATAATTTTTTTATCACTTTCTTTACTTATTAGCGTGAAATAAAATATTCTTTTTAACCTTTAAAGTTTATATATTTTTTTCTCATTCACATTGAGATTATAAGAAATTAAGTACGTAAAAATTATTAAATCATCTATATCGTACAAAATGCTCTTTTTGGTATGAAATTTATTTGTTTAAGGGATTTAAAAGTTAATGCAAGTCTAGGGCCCAGAGCATCTTCAAATGAACTGTTGTTTGACAAAAGTTGTTACAGCCCAAAAATTAGGACACTTATTATTTCCTAATGCATAAAAAATTAGCAGCCCAAACTATTAGAGCCCGTGACTTCAGTCAGCCACAGGATCCAGCCCTTAATCTTGGTCCAGGTCCAAGGGGTTGAGGTGCACTAATTTGGTTTCTTTTCGGTTCCGGTTCCAAACCAGTTCCTATAGGTACTGGTTGCAAATCAAAAGCGATTTGAGTTAAAAAACAGTTTTGTTTCAGTAAGCAATGCCGGTTGCAAGTCAAAAGCAACCTTTAGAGTGGTTTTTTTCCTGTTTTTCAACGGTCCCGTTTTAAAAATAACTGGTTCAAGGCAAACTGTACCCAGTTTTACACCGGCGGTTTTCTCAAGCAGGGATGGATTCCACTCTCTACTAGATAAGAACCGATTCCAGGTAGGGTAGTAGGGTCCGGAACCTTTTTTTTACACCACTACCGCTTACCATACCAACCAACATAAAACCATATACTTTATGTGGGCTCACTATTTAAGTTCGGTTTTATGGCTTCTCGATTGTGTTTTGCGACGACACGGATTTGTTTTTTTTTTAACCCATGATCACCATACTTAAAGATTCCACCGACATAAAAGTATAAAACCTATTGATCAATCATCGTGTACAATGATCATCTACAATAGATTATTATTAAACCCCACCCTCCCCTCCAAAACCATAATAATCACATTCTTAACTTTCTTTTATAGAGCATACAATATTTATGATTTATTTTATCTGTTTTTTGCAGTAGAAATATCGCTAGAAACACTTTAGTGTCCATTGTCGATTAACTAACATACCTGCATCAATGGTCCTAAGAGTTTATGCAAATTCAAAAAAAAAATCATATTAAACAATGCAGAATTTACTTATATGATGGAGGCAAATTTAATAAATGGAATTACTCATAAATAATTCCATTTAAGGTATACATTCATAGAAACTTCATCAAACTGTATAACCTGACAATTTGTATATTTGTGTATGTCTAATCAACCAATGAACATGACCATATATATGACAATTATTACACCCCTACAGTTATATCTGATGAAGACGGACATCCAGACTAGCGTGAAAATCAATAAATAGTGATGATAGCAAACCGTTTGTGAAAATGTTAGCATATTAGAAGAACGATGGAACATGAAGGACGCAAAGGTACCCTATCACCCTTTTTTCCCGCACAAAGTAAATGTTAACCTCAATATGTTTGGTGCATTGATGTTGTAGTGGAGCGACGAGTATCCAACAACCTCCGTAACTGGCAGAGGTGGATGATACATATAGTTGTGATTTGTGATCTAAAGTGGCTTTAATGTAAGAAATAATACATCTGAGGGCATTAAGTGTGGTTCTTGTGGATCATGCATGTATAGACAACACTGTTGAATTGACAAATGATGTCTAATTTGGTAAACTTAGATATTGTAATGCACAGATAAGATCGACTCTCGTGTAATGAGGTGTCTTGAATCGTCGGGGAAGGGGGCGTTTATATTAGAAAGCCTAATGCAACGAAAAGAAACCACTCTCGTTTGTTTATTTGGCTCGTTGACTGAAGTAGACGAATATCGACTAATTCAGTTCGGTCTTAAAAACTATTTGCCCACCATGTTAAGTTTTAATATTTAGCCCAAGTCTGGTTTTTGGTTATTAATCGAACATAGCCGGAAAAAAAAACTGAAAACCACATATTAACCAAAGTAACCGAACCGATCTTTAGTTTTGATTGCGGTGGTGGATTTACCAAAAATCAAACTTCAGTTATCGGTTTCAAAGATGTATAGAAACCAGACCAAATCATCGTTGGCATAATCCTAAGGGAGAGAAAATATAATGTTAGCACTCAAAAAGTTATGATACCATTAATATCTTTATAATAATGTCTAATAACGCTTCTACATTAGTATATAATGTAAATAAAAGGAAGGTTATGGGTTCAAGCGTCATTTTGAGTATAAAATGATTAAAGTTGAGCTATGAGGTTTTTCCAGCAATGAATTTCTTCCTAAGGGAATTGGGGTGCGGTCCCGGCTGGAAAACGGATAGATGGACCCGATTAAGATAACGCCTATCCTTCGAAGCAGGGTCGTACATTTGTCGTTCAAAAAAAATATAAAACATGACCAACCCTAATTGACGCTCAATCCTAATTGACGCTCAATCCTAATTGACGCTCAATCCTAATTGACGCTCAATCCTAATTGACGCTCAATCCTAATTGACGCTCAATCCTAATTGACTTATCTCTAATGGACTTAATCCTAAATTAAATACAATAAGTTATTCTGAACAATTTTTTAAGAGAAAAAAAAACAATCAAATGCTTGTTTAGTTTTAAAATATGCAGAAAATAGAGGACCAACTTTTCACCAAACAATTATTCTAACGAAAAAGAAACTAGCCCATGAATACTTGAATTTCGTCGCGTCCAACTACATGTGTTCGAACTTATTATAATAAAACAGTATACTATCATTAAAAAATATTAAATTATTTTTTTTAATTTGATTCACACTAACAAGAAAAAATTACTAAAAATCATATGCAATTTGACAGCCAAAAAATTGGTAGTCTAAACATTATATATAATATACGCCATCTAAGTGACAAATACATCTTAACCAATTAATCATTACACAAATTTGGTGAGTCAGTGTCAACCTTATTAACCTATATATAGTTCACAAAATCCCTCATACATTAGTAGATTGTATTTTAATTCATGACATCAAAGTATCATCAACTGTTTATTAGTCTCAACATGTTTCGTGTTCAAAGACGGTTTTCTTCTATTAAGAAACTTGCGAAGAAAGTTACGCTTAGAAGCATACACCTCAACCGCGATAAGTGGTATGTTAAAGAAGAAAGATTGTTAAGATATGATGTTGATGTTGATGTTGATGTTGAAGATCGCGTGTCCACCACCACAACTCCTAGAGGATTTTTGGCGGTTTATGTAGGGGATGAGAGGCAACGGTTTGTGGTTCCAACGAGCTGCTTATCTCACCCGTTGTTCAAGATTTTGTTAGCGAAGGCGGGTGAAGAGTTTGGGTACGAGCAAAAGAACGGGTTGGCGGTTCCGTGTAGTGTTGCAGCCTTTCAAGAGGTTGTTATGGTCATGAAATGTTGCAGAGGCATGTTTGATTTTCAACATTTGGTTCAAGAGTTTATTGCTTAGAAAAATTGTGTTTTTGTTTTTTGTTTTTATATGTAGATTCAGAAACATTTTAAAATCTTGAAAACCTTCTATTATATATTTCCATTGATAATAAATTTAAATATTTATCTATTTTCACTAGCGTAACATATATTAGATGACAATCGTAAGAGCACGTATACAATTAACAACCAAAATGAAAGTTACGAGTGTAATTGATAAAATCAATTACTTATCTTTAATAGTTTCATATGCAAAATAATTTGATTTTGTTACACTATAATGCCAAGAAATTTCTTTTGAAAATTGTTACTTAAAAAGTCCAAACAAAGTGATACTTCGTGGCATAACAGAATTGAAAACCGAAAACGATGTTGTTTAGTTAAATTCATTATTTTATTGCTTAAATGGCAATTGTAATGTGCAGATTTAATGTTTCGAAATGTCTCGAAACAATAGTATTTTGGTCTACTTAAACCTACATTTGACATCAAGTTTGATATGTAAGTTGGTACAACAGTTTCTAAATGATAAACAGTATGTATATGTTATACACATATACATACTTTTTTATCATTGAGTCGGGGTCTCTTTGGAAGCGGTTTCTCTATCTCCCAAGATAGATGAAAGACTCGCCACCAACTACCTCTCCCAGACCCTACTCTTGAGTGAGATATACTAGGTATGTTTGTTTGTTTGTTATGTATACGTATATGTATACGTATATGTATAAGCATATGTATAAATATAAACATGCTATACACTTAATATCCACATTTACATGCACCAACTTCATGATCAAGTTTTACATTATTCACAACTTATGGCTTATGGTAGAACTTTGATGCTATCTAGTTTGCATATGTACAAAACTTTGATTTATTTTGCATTGGAAAATGTATATTAACTCTTTTGCTTAGGGTGGATGGGGCATTTTTCGGTTCAGCTTCTGGTATTGGTGGTTTGGGCGGGAACATCGCCGCAACCAATAGGGTTGTTCACAAGCCGAGCCAAGCCCAGCTAAACCAAGCAAACCAAGCAAACGTTTGACTTAGCCCAGCTTGGTTTGTAGAACGAAGTCGAGCCTAGTTGGTTTAGCAAAGCTAGCTCGGTTTGTAAACAAACTGCTTTCGAAGAGCTTTTCTGGGTGAACTTCGAGCTATTTGAACGACCCTAGCAACCTCCTCGGGGTCCACCATCAGGTTGGAAATCCGGTTCACGAACCCGTGATTGAAACCGTTTAATTCTTGCATAATATTATTTCAAGAAAATATTGCTAAGGTAGTTAATGAGTTTAAAAGAATGTGTTAGGTAGTTTAGGGTAGTTTTATGTTGAAACAATGATATAATTGAATGATATTTATGATAGTTTTAAATTCAAAACAAGTGCTTCTTCACCGCATAATCTAATGTAGGTCTACCTAATTGAAAGACTTATCAACTATTATAAAAGTGCACACGATAGCAAGAATCTTGTGGAGGAAGATGACAAAGGTACGTAGAAAAATTCTCTTTAACGGTGCACTTTAATAATAATCTATTTGTATTTCCATTTATTTGTCTGGTTAAATAAATTTAGTTTTCTGTCTGTTTGTTGTGTCTTTAAGGTTTGTAGCTTGAGTTCACCGTTGAATTTAGTTTCTAATGTTTACAATTAACAAATCAAAAGTGGAATTTGTCTATACATTTAAACTCAAAAAGCCTAAAGTTTTATATCTCCAATAAGCTTAACCACATGCCGTTTAAAGTTTTTCCAAAGCTTATCAGTGCATTACAGGTGAAAAACCGATTTTTTTCAGGTCAACAAAAGTCAAAACCTAGGTGGAATCACTTTTTCCCACCTCTCATGAAGCCCAAAATGACAAGTATGTAACTAATAAAAATACTATGCAATATATCATGAGAGGATTAATAAATAAAGGAAATGAGTATCGCGTTGTAAATTGTTATCATCGCAACATGACGAGGGTTATTAGTAGTCTTATGATATGCATATTTCCTGCTGTATCCTAAGCTAAAGCTAGGCCTGCTCTATTGCAGCCCAAAAACCAAAGGCCCGTTTCTTTGGCCCTTTTTTCCTTTCAACTTTTCGTTCTTTTCTTACTAAAAATGAAATTAGTTTTATGAAGAACTATTATTAAGACCCTTGTGTTATGACGGGAGTGTAAAACCATTAAAAAAATTAACGTCGAAACATTCTTGCGAACGTGCACGTTGAAGGTAAGATAAACGAAACATGGGCGTTGTTGATAACATTTGAAACTTTATTTAAAATAACAACATTGTCGCAAACCCGTGTTACGACGTGACCGTTAATAATATTCTAAACTTTATATAAAAAATAATGGTTAAAAGAATTCATGTGGGGACGTTAATTAAAAATTAGCACGTTGCAATAATAAAACCAAAATATTAATATTAACTCTAAAAAATATAACATGTAAAAACTTGGATCTCATATGATGCATAACCACGGTTTAAATGAAATTTACACTGAAACGTAATACCAAATAACACGTCAGAATAATATATACAAAGTTTATAAAAAACCGAATTTTAAAATTTTATGACAATAGTTAAGTTTATAATATAAAATGTAGATATAACTAAAATTAAAGGGTCTAAAATGTAATTTTTGAAAGACTTAGTGAAAAGTAATAACAAAATTTAAGAAAAATCCTGCAGAACAGAACAGATTGTACCTTAAGCATGAATTGTTTGAAGCTTGGTATTTATACATATATCCAATGTGTTACATATATTATATAAGACTGATATACTCTAGCTTGCTATTGAATTTTTAAAAATAATCACTTGTTACATATGAAAATTTAAAGTGATTTTATAGAACATATAATGTTTGAAAATTCTTTTTTCTTCTAACGCTATTCCTTTCATAATCACACAATTAACCCATTTTGATAAACATTTGCTCTATAAATAAAATAAAATAAATTATAGTAGTCTATCTTTAAAATCTCAAATCTTTGTCCGTCTATGTAAATTCTCGAACAATGTTCGGGTTTTTAGTTCCTGGATACTAGGTAAAAGTGTATGACCAAAACCCCTGATTTGTAGTATTAAATTTTTAACTATAAGAACATTTTTCTATTAATTATATTTAAAGCTTGCATATTTTATGGGTTTGATTATTTCGACATATTTGTACGCCTTTTGCTGCCGAGTCGGGGGTCTCTTTGGAAGCGGTCTCTCTACCTAACAAGATGGAGGAAAGACTCGTCTACACCTACCCTCCCCAGACCCTGCTCTTGAGTGGGATATACTGGGTTTGTTTGTTTGTTTGTTTGTTTATTATTTCGACATCTCATTATTTTAAATCAACACCTTAAAATTTTTAAAGGGGTTGTACAGCACCATACGTATCGTATAGGTCATATAGCCCTATACGGGGAATATAACCTCTCTGACAGCCCTTGAATTTTTCCTCATAATCAGTGTCGAAAATTGTTATACGCGTCGTATAGCCTTATATGTGTGGTATAGAACTATATGGGGCGTATAGCTCTCTGACACTCTCTAAATTTTTCTCATTTTTAATACACTCGACCCTATACATCACTAAACGCATACGTAATGTATAGAGTGAGTCAATTTATCTGAATTAGAAACACTTTTATAGGACTGGGCGTACAATTCGTACGAAACATTTACCTTTTCTCGAACCGATAGAATTTAGGTCAACAATTTCGGCTTGATTGCCATTCTTGTCTTCCCACCTTCTCTCTCTCTCTATATATATATACACATAACACACACAAATATAGAATGTATTCTTTTCAATTTTCATAACCATTAAGATGATGATAGTGATAAAGTTTAAATTAATTTTTAAATGGTGCATGATAGAAAATCAAAAGAAGTGAGGAAAGGAAGTAGTGATGGTTACTTAAGCGTTTTGTGTATCACATATGTTTTCATTACCTCTTATCCTTATTTAGAAAAAAAACCATTTTAGGTGGATTTATTCACATCCTAAAATAGAAAATTTAGGTGAATTTAAAAGTATATTAGAAGTTGTGAATAAGAAAAACACAACATTTAACAAACCTCTTGTTTTAAGAAGCTTGATTGAAGAATTATCCAAGTTTTATATTTAAAAACAACTTACTAAAACTAATTGTTAATATCTATATCTAACGAATAAGAAAATTGTTGGGGTTATTATTAAACAACAAGCACACATTAACGTATAATTATTTACTACATAATATTAAAAGTAGAATGTAATGAATAGCAGGTTACAAGCGTTTCTGCGTTATGATACTGATGACTATTGCGTATTTTAAAGTTACGGATGGTTACTGACAGTCAGTCATTGATACCACAGTTAAAGTACATAGTAAACATGGAACAATTATTAAAATTATACTATATTAATATGTTTATTAATTTTTCTAAATTCTTCTTCATTATTTGTATTACGTTTTATTTTTATAGTTACTAGCGGTATCCATTCACACGTGTTGCGCTTGTGATGGATTGAGCTCAGATTAAGCTTTCAGTTCTAGCTGCTGACCATAAATGACTGTCATATCAAAACAACTGGTACCATTGCTAGTTATCATCACGGCCCCGTCATTGTATAACATGTCAACCGAGTAATGAAACTAACATCATAAACATATAAACGTCTCAGATGAACATGGGTTTATCATCGGCGACCTGAAATAGAAGTGGCATCATCGAAAAGACGACAATGTTATCGACGACAGCATCACAACAACACCATGTCAACATACTGATCTTCGCAAGAATAGTGTTTACTCAACAACATGGTAAAACCAAACATCAAATGTGAAGCTGTGATTCTTAACTATCCATTAATCAAAGAAAAACTTTCAAGATAAATCCACCCAACAAATAAAAACAGCGGATGAAACTAACATCAAAACCCTTGAATCAGAAAACCCTAATGTTTCAATATAAAAAAGAGGGAATCAGAGAGAGAGAGAGACGATGAAAGAGGGGCCACCACGGTTGTTCAACATTCACCATTGACACATGACCGGCAAGAAAACGACCGCTAGCCCTACCTCAACCATTGACACCATCGCTCGACGTGGCGGCCGACTCCTGATCATCAGAAACGGAGGCACCCGTCACAGGAGGTAATAAATTGGGTTGTTTTCAGAGCGTCACCGCCTCCATCGCTTCGATCTAGCCGGAAATGGAAGGGAGACCATCCACGTCCCTACCACCATCACCATCATCAATGTCACAACACCGACCAACCGCAACCGAGATTTTTTTCCTCAGCGGAGGCGGTGCATGCAGCAATCGAAGGTGGTTCAGACAGTAAACGATGGTGGAGTTGCTCCTCTCTCTCTCTCTCTACCAATGATCCAGATAAGAAACATATGAGTCTTCTCTTCTTTTACCCTCTAAACTCTATAAACATCTTTGAGGATGGTTCAAAACGTAAAATCAGAAAACTATTGTGGCCAAACACAAAGAAAACCAACATTACTGCTTCTTTATTTGGTTTATAAAAATATACTAGGTGGGAACCAGTACGCGCGTTGCGCGATATTATACCGGGGCCTACGACCCAGAGGGAAAGAAGTCAATCTTTCAGCAAACCAGAAAAGGGCACCGCAAAATTCACAAACTTCATTACACCTTCCCAAATCCACATATTTAGGAGAAAGAACAGAGTTATCATCAGTATTAGATGTGTTTTCATAATGAAGCCCATGCCGCGCTGAAGCAAAATCACGGGACCGTGACCGCAATCCTGTAGATGACCTAAGGATTGAAGCACGACGAAACGACTGAAGATGCGTTTGACATGCGGCATCAAAAGCTAAGGTGGAAGATGAAGCGACACTCGTAGGTAGAGATTCCCGACGTGTGTGCTTTACCCGTGGATTCTATAGAAGCCAGTAGAAACAATAAGTGGGAAAACCAGGGAAAAAAATTCTAAAACTACATATAGAATAACCGTACACAATATACAGCAGTTAGCAACCTTGTTTACCAATAATACAATAGAAATATAAGAAATTGTAGGCCAAAAACAACAATAGTACTACAAAAACCCATATATAAAAATGACATAGCATTGTGAGAGGCATAAACAACCCTAAAAGATACCTGCATGTAACAGAGTCACACTCTATGATACGCGAACCAAGTAACAAACCGATAAACCTGTAAAACAACCAAAAAAGAAACACAAAATATACACAACCATGTAATAGATAGTCAACTGTATGAGAAAAGAAAGACGCATAGATACATACTCCACTGAAGAACGGAGGGGAAGCGTAACACCACCTCACCTAACTGCACAACAATAACAGGCCATCAGTAACAACAAACCTTTTCACCTCATATATAAGTAGCCATACACCTATAAAGAGAAAAGGAGATCAACATATAAAGCCAGTCCAAACATAAATCTAGTATCTAACACTATAGAGGTATCATAATCATATGTACTTTAACCTAATCAACACTAACAAACAGACCATCATAACCTTATCAACATCTTAACATAATATATAAAGACAGACACAACCCTATAAAATCATGCATACATATGTAGTTCTTGTAAATTTAATAACTACAAAATTTGGTGTTAAGTATCCAGGTAATAGGATAGAAGGGAAACCATAAGGGTAGTTTACTATATTTCCAAAAGACTATATGGTTTAGCATTGGTGGTCATTAGATATGTAGATGACCCACGTATAAAGAAGAGGATGTTACTAATATGTAAATGATACATGCAATTCGAATGAAAATTCTGACCTATGCTGAACTTATAACCTATGTAACAACCATCATTGACAGGTCAAGAGATTGACTGAAATTGTTGTGGCCTGTGTAATTTGGATCCATTATCATTCATAAATAAGTAAGACACATAAAAAATACAAATAAAGGAGACTACATTGAAAAAAAAACACCTCATAAAGAACCTAAATAAACACTAACCTTGTGTAGATTGATACCTTGAATTTCACGTCATAATTTGCAATGCACTACTCTCAAATAAAGACACGTAATTTCTTCTGCCAAAAAACATTTAAAAAAGCAAAAACAATGTCTGATCATTCTCAGTTCACCTAAGTAATGACCAGAATAAATTTTGTTCAATAATTCATATACAATCACAAACCTGTATGAGAATTATAGCCCCTCCAATATGATACAGATATACATATGCAACTCAAGAAAGTAACCTCCACAACCCAAAATTTCAAAGTGAATCGAATCTGAAGTAATATTAAAAGTAGGTACCGGGTGTCGGTTCTTAGCTTATAAACCCACCTCTGAAATCCTAACAATCCAAATCGAACAATCCGGATAACAACAACTGTTATGTTAATGGTCTGTGTTAAGATAGCATTGTACAAAGCATCTCTAGATTTCTATTAATATGAAACGTGCAGAATGAATTATACTCAGGTTATGATAGGAGTTATGGAGGTCTCTTTATGCCTGAACTTTAGGTTTTTAAAGGTTAACTTATTCTATAAGCAAGCTAACTGGCTCTGGTATCATCCAGTTATTTCTTTGTCGTAGTGAACTTGGAAAGTTATCATCGTTTTGTTTCCTCACTTTACGGCCATATTATTGTTTGAATCTCCGGAGGCTAGTTATCGAATGTACGGAAACCCAAAATCCAATACCCTATACACACAATCACACTAACAAAGGTGGACCTTATAGGTTGGTATCCAAATGAAAAAGCCAAACCAAAATTTGGGTCTATAAAACAAATTCTGTCACAGAACTACATCAAACCTAACCGCAACCTGGGGAGAATTTCAGGCAACGCAACCCAATTATCAAGCCCCCAACAACAATTTCAACAAATATTTGCCAGCACAAAACACACAAAACACTCACAGGGAAGAAGACCGATCAACAAACGTCACAAAAACCAAAAAAACATATCTGACAGAAGAGGCGAGGACGACAAACCTGTAAATCGGAGAGGGAAGCAAGGGAAAATTTGAAGACCACGACCCGTAAAGAAATAGGGTAAACGGTGGAAGAACACGTATACTGGGGAGGACAGACGAACGCAACACATGTCCCACTACATTTAAATGTACAGGGGAGAAAAAAATTCTGAGGCGAGACTCGAACCAGAGATACCCAAAAACAAACTCACGCACTCAACCAACCCACCCAGCCAACATATACACACCAATACTGAAAAAAACCCATTAATAACAACATACGGCCAGTAGCACAAAAAAGCCAACCAATGCCTGACACGCAGGCACTGGCACAGTGGCACTGTTAATTACGTTGCATCTTTCATATATAGGGTAACTGGAAGGCCATGATAATATTTATTAAACTTTATTTTTTACACTTTACTACTTTTATCATTTACTAAAAATTATATTAAAGACTTCAATTTGTTTGAATTTGAAAAACTTTTAATACTTCTTAATTCTTCATTAGTAACTAATTAACTATTAAATATTTCTTTTTAACATATGTTATACACGAGTCACTATCTTACTCGTATATATAATAAAATAAACTATATATCCAAACAAGACATGACTCGATGCTTGATTAGTTATATCATCATCGAATAAAGTACAAGTTATATGAAAATTTAGCAAGGATTAAGGAAAAATATCTAAGACTATATGTAGTATTTGTTTAGTGAAAATGTCATATAAATATCATGTAGATAAAACTCATTTCACTAAAGCCTATTTTAAAACAAGTGTAACAGTTGACTAATATTTAAAACCTCTATTGATACATTAATATAGTAAAAGTTGAGTTTGACGTCTGTTAAGGATTTGACGTCCTTTGGGTTCGGAGTTCCTTTTAACTGTTTTGTAATGGTGTTTGAAGCTCCAGTTATGTTCATGTTATCGTGTTTGACGTCCCAAAAATATCTACTAT
>BJCN01343408.1:12162-22254 GCA_018326445.1 Flaveria brownii
GCCGGCATTTAATTAACATTGGAAAAGCTGAGGAAATACTATACAAAGGTGGTATTAATATTATCTTTGAAGGCGAGAGTGTGAAAAAAAGAAAGAAAAAGCAGTGATTTTTTAGCGTGTACAAGATACAATTTGAAGGAACCTAAGGATGTAGGAAGAAAGAAGAAAGTGAGTACCAAATTGAGCAGCAAGATTGTGATATAAGAAAACCCTAATCCCTAGATTTTGAAATTGGTTGAAATTGAAGCAAAAGCGATTGAAGAACTTACGGGGTGATCTTGGCTGGGAGCGGGGGGTGAAGCTGGAGAGCAGAAGCGGAAGTCGTTGTTGTTGTTGTTGAGGAGGAGGAGGGCAGAATCCCGAATGCCGCTGGAATCACGGCCAAAAGGCGCAATAATGAAATCAACGATCCTCTCATCCTTCCTCACTTTCAACAACATTCAACTATACCTGATGCCTGATCGATGGATCAAAACAGCACAAGGGAAGAGCAAACAGATGAAGATTGGGGTTTCGATTTGCTCTCACGATCGGATTGATTGATTGATAGTTTGATTGTTTTGTCAACAAATGAGTCTTGTGTTGGCTTTTGACCACAAATGCTTTTCGTTTTTACAGTCGACGCTTTTATACCAACGACACATTCACACTCTTCATTTCACAAATACTCCCTTCACTTGTGTATATACCAACAGCTCATTACGCCTTAAAAACAAACACCTTACCACTCCACGTGAGCGTCTCGTCACATCAATCTGGGAAGGAAAAGCGGAAAAACACTTGATCGTTCGGCCATCGCTCTCACAAAACCGAGTATAAAGCTTTAAACATTCTTTTAAATAAAATACGTTGTGATGGTTAAGTGATATAATCAATGTTGTCAAAATCACAACTAGCCTCCGATTAGTCGCTAATCGAAGGTTGGCCAGTTCGATTTCACTAAATCGGAGGTGCTAGGCGCTATTTGGTCAAAATTGGTTAAAGTCGGTCCTAGGCGGCCAAATCGTCCAAATCTGCGGCATTCTGACGTCGAGAAGTGCAGAATTTGCAGATTCTAACAAGAATTTGAAATGCCAGTGATTGGAACGGTGGATGGGGAACAAAAACGACATGGTAATAGGGTTAAATGATTTAATTTTGTGTCTTTTAATATTTAACCCCCTCAATATTCATCAATTTACAAATTATCCCCCAAACTTATGAATTAATTCATAAAAAAGCATAAAAGTAATGTTTTATATACATAAAATTTGCAAAAATATACACAAAAGTTTGATCCAATTAATTCGATTGATCCCGATTAATCCCTAATTAGTACTCCATCGTCCGACTAGTAACTAGCGATTTCTACAACACTGGGTATGATTTATAAACAAAAATTGTGAGCTTAAATCACACGGGGCATAATTTATGAATTATTTATCCTACAAAATCTAGGAACTATAGTTAAAACAAAAACTTAAAATGTTTAAACATTTCTTCACATATTTAATCAAGCTCTAAACAGTTTGAATGGGGTCTACATGGTTTGTAATGAAGTTGTTAACGAGCTAAAGGATCGGAAATAAGTTGGTGGGTTAAACTTATAAATTTTATCATTAGTAATTATGCTTGCCCTTTGTGACAGGATTTTTTTTATGTTGGTAAAAAATAAACTTATATCAAATAAAAGATTTCAGATATCCAAACAACGACAAACAACATGAGTCTTAAAATCTCACTTGATACCAAAAGCAACGTTCTTTGCTTGCTTTTAGACTATCGATATGTGTTGCAGAAGCCCCACCTTTTGATATAATGTCACATATAGTTGAAACTTGAAAGTAATCCATCCAAAAGAGGTAATCAGCATATTGTTCTCCAGCCTGCACTTCGATAAGTTTTTGTTGTTGTGATTCTCTTCCTAAATGATTTAGTTGAGCATAGTTCACTTCATGGACTTGAATGGACAATGTGTAAAGTTAAACTTAAAATTAGGGTTTTTCTAAATTCAAATACAAAAAGAAACCAAGATCAAAAGACCAATATAAAGACTGGGACTAAACATGCTTAGTTTTAAAATTATGGACCTTCTTTCTAATGCTTTAAACATAAGAAGTTTATTGCTTTAGGGTTACATTTTAGTCATTGAAACCTTCAAGAATATCACAGTAATCTCTCAAGTTCAAACAATTTAAATACTTTAAACCCTAATAAAGAAATTAACCATGTCAATCACCTCCATGGTAAATTCTTTAAAAAAAGCCACCTGTTAATTGAATGCAATCTGTAAGTGCGTGTTTGCATTAAAATGTAAATCTAATTAAGCAAAAATCCAAAATTCTAAAGTGAAGTGAAGAAACATAAAACTTTTCTCACATTTTGAATTAAACATAAGCCTAACCCAAAACCACCATTTTAACCCTTAAATCAATGAAGATTAATTCCATATACGAAGTAAGTGAACTCAAAATGTATATAGGACAATATGGCACATTGGCACCTTGTGGCAAAGCAAAAAGTACTTGTATTTGTAACACCCCGAAATTTCCAAAGAAAACGAAGGAAAGACAAGTTCTCGTGCAGAGTAATGCTCTTACGCGAGAGGCTTGGGCGATAAGTCCATGCGCTATAAATTAAGGACAACACTTGTTTGCCCCTATTCTCTCGTGACAAACCCTGCTGTTAGAGAGAGAAAGCTTGTAGTTGAGGTGTTTACGGTATGTAACTTGTGTAATAAACTATTTATGTAAGAAAGAAAGATTATTGATGAATATAATGCACGAATGTGTACTATCCGTTCAAAAAGCTCTCGCGAAAAGTTGGTTTTGTGTTAGAATCTTCCATAAGGTGAGTTTCTAGCCCCTTTTTATACAAGTTTTTATATGATTTAGGGTTATTATGCATTCTTCCTTACTTGTTAATGCTTATGATGATTGGTTGTAGAATGGTTAAGTTATGTTTAATCTAGACATGATTAAGATGGATTCAGGCTGGAATCTTCGTGTTTTCGCATGGTTGGTAAGTTCCCGCGCGAAGGTAAGATAACTTGGGTTGCAAAGTGGGAATCTTCCAAAGTTCTCCCTCGACTTAGGAAGTTATCGGGGCTTGTATGTTCTCATGTATGAATAATTCGGTGTGCAAGGGTTTGGCTTTGGCTAGGTTCTCACGTGATGTGCATGTTCTCGTGGAAGGTTATGTTGTCGCGTCGATTTAGTTCTCACACGACTTGCTGTGGGTATGTGTTATCTTTGTCATGTTTTAACCATTCCGAAATGATTAAGATTTATGATAAATCTTTACTTGGTATGCTATGTACAATTTTAAGTAAAGTATTATGTAATGAAAGTGGAATATAAAGATAACGAAAAGTGAAACGTAATGAATGAACAAAAGTCTTGGAAGCAAAATGTATGGAGGTTCACAATTCCTAGCATGGGTTTATTAGCTCAACTGTATGTGGCTTAGCTAGCCCAGAAGGATGAACACAGGGGCCTAATCTTGAGATTAACCATGTATGAATATAGTAAACAATCCTTATGATTGTTAGCACAACTGTGGGTGGTCGTAACAGTCTAAAAGGATACTCACAGGGGTCTGATCCTTGTGATCGACCATGAACGGAAAGTATCTTTGTCGCTAGGCCTCGAGATTATGACCAGTCTCATAACTTACATTAGGCTAAGCGTAAGACAATGATTCGTTACAGTGAAAGATAATGAATGAATAAAATGATGAGGAAAGATAATGAATTGAACATATTGATATGTATGTAATGATGGGTGCTCACACACATGAAAAAGGCAAGGTTTTAGTAAATGTAAAGTATTTTATTATTAAACAAGAACTCACGCAGCGTTGCTAACTTTGTATGCATAATAGTTGGCAGGTAATTGATGATGTTGAGTACATGTGTGTATGGACATAGGAGCTTCTAGGATTGTCTAAGTCTGGCATCCATGATTTTGAAACGATGTCAATATTAATACATTTTTAATGTTTGAAAGAAACGGCAAGATATTTTAAAAAATGTTATTTAAATGAATATTTATGAAATCCGCTGCAAATGTCATGTTTATAAATGTTTATGCTATGAATGACCAACTGCGAGTGTTCCCGGGTTTAGGGGCCTTACAAGTTGGTATCAGAGTTAAAGTTTAAGAGAATTGGATAAAATTATTTTCAAAACCAAAACTTAAACCGAAAATGGGACAAAAGGGAACGGGATGTCAATCCAGTAGCTACATACTTGCAAGTAAATGTTTTATGTTAAGTGAAGGAAATGGGATTACGTGCGTGTGCTATATGGATTATGTGCTTATAGCTAATTTAAATGCTAATGTATTTAGGATAGGAAATGCTTAGGGAATGAAAAGTAAAGTAAGTGGCTAATCACAACTAGCCAATGTAATTAAAAACTCACTATACTTGACATAATCTAAGCTATTATCTTGAATGATTGTGTTGATGTTTGGATCTTATAGTAATTAGGAGATGGATAGTGGAAGGTCTTCGAAAGCTGCTCGAGGTGGAGGTCGTGGTGGACGTGGTGTTGGGCCATGTGTTATTAGGAGAGCTATGACTGTTGAAACGGCTCATGAGGAGCTTGAGCTTCACAATCATGAAGGTGGGGATGAGAGTGTCAATGTGAAGACCTCAATGAAGGAGGCTATAGATGAGGTACACCAAGCATGCAAATGATTCTATCATCTGTAGTGATCGAGGTTCTGAGCAGTAAAGGAAAACGAAAGAAAGGAGAAGGATAAGAAGAGCGTTGTTAAGAAGGGAGGTGAAGAGGGAGGATTCGGGAAGCAGGAGCAACCAGAGACCAAGATGGTTGTTTCTAGTGATAAGGAGGAGGAAGCTATGCAGGAACTACAAAGGGGTACAACTACGGGGTATTCTAGAGATGCAAGCCCCCGACTTTGGATGGAAATAGAAATGTTACTGCTACTCACCAATGGGTGAGAGAGATGGTGGTTGTGTTGGATATTAGCGAGTGCAAGGAGGATCAGAAGGTGAAGTTTTCTAATCACTCATTTATGGGTTCAGCCTTGTGCTGGTGGGACAATATCATCCAATCGAAGGATAGGAGGTCTTTCAGCAAGATGTGGTGGTCGGAATTAAAAAAACTAGTGATTGAGGAACTATGTCCTCACCGAGAGTTAGATAAGATTGAAAGGGAGTTCATGCAATTAGAAGTGGGAACCATGACATATCAACATTACACGACGAAGTTTAATAAGATGGCAAGGCTTGTGCTAGAGCTGGCCATGCCCGTGACACGAAAGACTAAGAGATATATTCAAGGTCTGCTAGAGGATATCCAAAGACACATGATCGTTGCCCAGCCAGGCATGTTTAAGTCGGTGGTTGATCTAGCAGGGAGACTCGATAATGAGCGGGAGGAAGTGGCTGTGGTGGAAGTGAAGAAGAAGTGAATGGTAACAGGAACATGAGGCGGTATGGAAGTGGTGGTTTCGCATCTGGTGGTAAAAAGGCGAGAGTGGATGATTAGAAAGCGTCGATAAGAGGTATAGGGGAAGGGCATGCAAGAAGTGTAGGAAAGATCATGTAGGGGAATGTAAGTGGGGATCAAATCTATGCTTCAGATGTGGGAAGGAGGGGCATATGGAAAAGGATTGTGCTTAGAGGGCCAAGTGTTTCAACTATGGGGAGATTGGCCACATGAGAAGGATTATAGGAAGCTGAGGGCCGAGGGTTTCGAACAGAGAAAAATGGTCGAGAAAAGGAAGGAAGGGAAAAAAAGCCAAGACAAGGGCCTTCACTATGACAAGAGAAAATGCTAGGGTGGATCTCGTGTTATGTCAGGTATATTTCTAGTAAACCAACCTTGTGCATCTGTACTCTTTGACTCTAGTGCTAGTAGGAGTTTTAGTTCTACTGTATTCTATGATAAGCTATCTACTAGGAGTAGAAAGAATGATGAGCCCTTCGATGTAAAAACTGCCATTGGTAAGTCTCATAGGATATTTGATGCAATAGATGATTATGATATATCGAAAGGCTGTAGATTCTCTGCTAGACTGTTTATGATGACCTTAAGAGGATTTGATGTAGTCCTAGGGATGGATGGCTATCAGCCTATGAGGCCAATATTGTATATCGCAAAAATATGATTCGACTGATTGTGCCTGATGGAAGTTCTGTTACGGTTTACGGGGATAGAGTTTTATTCAGTCATGAAGGTAATTTGATGATTTCACATGATAAGTGTCTCAGCCGGTGATGTAGTGCTTATCTAGCTTACGTGAAATATGTGGATGTGTCAATACCACAAATGTCAGATATGCCGGTCGTGTGTGACTTCCCTAATATATATCCAGGAAATCTGTCAGGTGTACCACTGGACCATGAGATTGAGTTCCAGATCGATCTGCTACATGGTCCTTAAATTATTGCTATGGCATCATATCATCTAGCTCCCTCTGAGATGAAGGAATTAATGACCCAAATGCCAGATTTATTGGATAAGGGTTTCGTTCGACCAAGTATCTCTCCTTGGGTTGCTCCAGTCCTATTTGTGAAGAAGGACAGTAGTATGATGATGTGCATTGACTACCACGAGCTGAATAAGTTAACCATGAAGAACCAGTATCTGTTACCGAGAACTGATGACTTGTTTGATCAGCTTCATGGTGCTAGTTGGTTTTCATGAATAGACCTTCGATCTAGTTACCATCAACTAAAGGTAAAAGTGCAGGATATCCCTAAGATATCTTTTCATACATTTTATGGACACTATGAGTTTCTCATGATGCCTTTCAGTTTAACCAACACCCTAGCTGCCTTTTATAGATCTCATGAAACATGTATGTCGATCGATATCGGATACATTAGTGATTGTATTCATCGATGACAACCTAATTTACTCAAAGGGTGAGGAGGAGCATGTCGGTCATATCAAGGAAGTACTTAACACACTTAGAAGCAAGAAGTTATACATGAAGTTCTCTAAGTGTACATTTTGGTTACGTGAGGTCCGATTTCTTTACCACGTGATTAATCCAGATGTGATCATGGTGGATCCGGCGGAAGTTGAAGCAATAATGCAATGGAAATCTCCAAAGACGTCATTCGAGATCCATAGTTTCTTGGGTTTGGCGGGCTACTACAGGAGATTTATCTAAGATTTCTTTAAGATAACTTCTTCATTAACCAAGTTGACTCGTAAGGATTTGAAGTTTGAATAGAGTCTAGATTAGGAGAGTGCCTTTCAAGAGTTAAAGACAATTTAACTCAAGCCCCTGTCTTGACGTTGCCTGAAGGGAAAGATGACCTAGTGGTTTAGCCAAATGCTTCCTATTCAAGCTTAGGTTATGTGTTGATGTAACGAGTGAAGGTTATATCCTATGTGTCTCGGCAGTTGAAGATCCACGAAGTCAACTATCCTACTCATGATTTGGAGTTGGTGGTTATGGTCTTTACGTTAAAGATTTGGAGGCATCACTTGTATGGTACCAAGTGAACCATCTTCATGAATCATAAGAGTATGAGGTACTCTTTGAACAAAAGTATATTAACATGAGGTAGAGAAGGTGGTTAGAGTTGATCAAAGACTATGACTGTAAAATTCATTATCATCTAGGCAAATAAAATGTGGTTGTTGATGCCCTCAATAAAAAAGAACGGGTTGAACCAATTACAGTGAAGGTTTATCTGTTGATTGTGACGCCAAATTTCATGGGTTGGATCAGAGAGTTACAAGATGAAGCATTGAAGGATGAAAGAAATAACTCGGAATGAACGAGGGGACAAATTTCAAATTTAGGGGAGAACACCCTTGGTGTTAAACTCGGTCTAGGAGGATGTGGATTCCTCATTATGAGAATCTAAGAGGAAAGATTTTAGATGTACTCACAAGACTCGATATTCCATTCATCCCAAAATTAGGAATATGTCATGATTTGAATAATGATTACTAGTGGCTGGAGATGAAACGTGATGTGGCAGAGTATGTGCATAAATGCCTAACTTGTTTACAAATGAATGCAAAATATCAGAAGCTATACGAGAAGATCTAACCTTTATATATACCCGAATGGAAGTAGGAACACACTACTATGGGCTTTATCACAAAGTTGCCAAGCACAACGAGAGGATATGATGTCATTTGGGTAGTTATGGACTGCTTGACGAAAAGTGCTTACTTTTTACCAATCCGAGAGACGTATTCCTTAAAAAGTTGGTAGATTAGTTCATTAAGGAGATTGTAACTCGTCATGGTGTACCGGTGTCTATCGGTTTTTATATGAACATTTGGTTTACCTCCAAGCTCCGGAAGAAATTTCATGATACGATAGGATGGGATTACACATCAATACGACTTATCATCTTCAGACGGAGGTTCAGTGAGAAAAAATGATATAGACGTCGGAGGATATGCTCAGGGAGTGTGCTATAGATTTTGGAGAAAGTTATGGTGAACACTTACCGTTAGTAGAGTTTTCATACAACAATAGGTATCATGCCAATATTGCTATGCCTCCTTATGAAATGTTGTACGGTAGGAATTGTAGAATGCACGTATGTTGGGGTGACATTGGGTAGAAGGAATTGGGTAGTATTGAGGTGATCGAGGCATGATAGAGAAGTTGGATAAGACCAAAGCTTTTATTAAAGCAGCAAAGGATCAATGGAAGTCTTATGCCGATACGAGACGAAGACCGATAGAGTTTCATGTAGATGATAGAGTTATGTTGAATGAAATCTGTAAGTGCATGTCTGTATTAAACTGTAAATCTAATTAAGCAAAATCGGAATTTTTAAACTGAAGTGAAGAAACATAAAACTTTTTTCACCTTTTGAATCAAACATAAGTTTAACACAAAACCACCATTTTAACCCTTAAATAAATGAAAATTAATTCCATATACAAAGCAAGTAAACTCAAAATGTATATAGGATAGTATGGCACATTGGAACCTAGTGGTAAAGCAAAAAGTACTTGTATTTGTAACACCCTAAAATTTCCAAAGAAAATGAAGGAAGGACAAGTTCTCGTGCTTAGTGATGTTTTCACGCGAGAAGCTTGGGCGATAAGTATGTGCGCTATAAATTGAGGATAGCACCTTTTTGCCCCTATTCTCAAGCGACAACCCCTGCTGTTAGATAGAGAAAGCTTGTAGTTAAGGTATTTAAGGTATGTAACTCGTGTAATAATCTGTTTATGTAACAAGGAATGATTATTGATGAATCTAATGAATGAATGTGTAGTATCCATTCGAAAAGCTCTCAGGAAAAGTTGGTTTTGTGTTAGAATCTTCCATAAGGTGAGTTTCTAGCCCCTTTTTATACAACTTTTTTATATGTTTTGGGGCAATTATGCATACTACCTTACTTGTTAATACTCATGATGGTTGGTTGTAGAATGGTTAAGTTATATTGAATCTAGACATGATTAAGATGGATTTAGGCAGGAATCTTCGTGTTTTCATGTTATGCTGCAAGGGTGGGAATCATCCGTCTCGTGCGACTTAGAAAGTTCTCGCGCGGCTTGTATGTTCTCACATATGGATAACTTAGTGTGCAAGGGTTTGACTTTGGCTAGGTTCTCATGTGATGGGCATGTTCTTGCGTGAGATTATGTTGTCAGTTAGGCTTAGTTCTTGCACGACTTGCTATCCTTGTGATCGACCATGAATGGAATAGGATCTTTTTTGCACAGCCTCAAAATTATGATCAGACTCTTAACTTATGTTGGGGGCAAAGCACATGACACTGATTTGTTACAGTGAAATATAGTAAATGAATGAAATGACGATGAAAGATAATGAATTGGATATATTGATTGTATGTATTGATGACCGCTCACGCATGTAAAAGGCAAGAATTTTAATGAATGTAAAGTATTTTATTATTAAACTAAAACTTAGTCAACGTCACTAACTTTGTATGCATAATAGTTGGCAGGTAATTAATTGTAAGGCCCCGATCCCGGACCCCTCACAGTTGGTCATTCATCGCACATAAAACATACAGTTATTTAAAACATCGTAGCAGAAATTAATTAAAACCATTTCATATATATAAATGACAACTTTTGCAAAGCAATACAATACGGTTAAAGTTACAAAATATTGTAATTGCATT
>BJCN01343410.1:0-10575 GCA_018326445.1 Flaveria brownii
CATCTCCTTTGCGGTTAGTGTTTTAAGTCAGTTTATGGCCGCCCCATACACAGGACATTGGGATGCTGCTTTACGTGTATTACGGTATCTTAAAACCGCTCTAGGATTGGGGATCTTGTATTCTGATCAAGGTCACTGTCGTGTAGGCGCCTTTACAGAAGAAGGAGATGGTAGAATATCAGGCTTTTCGGATGCCGACTGGGCAGGTTGCCCTATTTCACGGCGGTCTACAACTGGATATTGTGTGTTTGTTGGAGGAAATACACACAGTGTCTCGATCTAGTGCTGAATCTGAGTACAGAGCCATGGCGGATGTTACATCAGAGATGATTTGGGTCCATCGTCTTCTCAGAGAACTTGGGGTCATTTCAAATAACTTGATGAGGCTATATTGTGATAATCAATCTGCTATTCACATAGCCAAGAATCAAGTATTTTATGAGAGAACTAAACATATAGAAGTTGATTGCCATCTAATCAGGGATCGGATAGTTGGCACAAAGGTTGAAGCGGCATCCATTCAACTAATCCATGTTAAGACAGAGTTTCAACTTGCTGATATTTTTACGAAACCACTCCGAAAGACTCAAATAGATTTTATATGTAACAAGTTGGGCATGATTAACATCTATGCATCAACTTGAGGAGGAGTGTTAATGTAAATAGATTAGTTTAGTTAGTCCAGTTATATTAGCCCATTATGTTGGCCCATGGGCCTTAGATTAGGGTTTACCACCTCTATATATTGAGGTGTTTCCTCATTGTATTTGCACATCCAATAATACAAATCACTCTCAGTTTCTTTACAAAGTGTAATAGGAAAAACTGGGTTAAAGGCGCCTAAAGTCTAATTTCAGTGCACACACCCTCTTAAATTCTTTTACTCAAAGATGTTGATTACTGTTGCTATAAAATATTAATTGAAATGAAAATTAAGGTGCTAATCTTTTAAAAAAATATAGAAAATGGACAAGAAACTCTTTAGGATGTTTACCTACCGTGTGAAAACCTTCAGATACAGGGCCATCATTTGCACATGCATCAAGTTCTTGCTTAACTTTTTTCAGTCCTAATATAAGGGCTTGCATTTCTTCTGCTATACTTTTCAATTGTATCTACAAGTTAAGGCATTAATAAGTAATCTACTAACATTTTCAATAATGAATCTATGCAGAAAAAGGATTAATTTCAAACCTTTGTTGCACCTTCTAGGCTAACAAGGTCCTCTGGGAACTCTAAAAGAGGTGGTGATTTGTTGGCAATAAGCTGTACAATGAAAAAAAAAAGTGCACCAGGTAAGCAATTAAGGTACATCTGTAATTCAATAACTGGAAAACATAATCTTATTAACAGACCGCTTCACCCTTTTTTTCCTTTTTTTATGTTTTACTGGAAAAGGAATGCTGCAAAATTAGGTGGTAGGGCTTGTTGTACCTTGCAAAGATAATGCATTAAAGTCATTCTGCTGTTTGAGGCTCGTGTATCTGTCAGTTTCAAAAGACTATCTAACTTGAAACCAACTGCCGAACCTGCAAATTTTGGATAGCACAAGATTCTTTCTTAACACATATGATCATTTTATCGATGTATTAGTGATGTTAATTATTACCTCTGGCAGTTCCTTGGTTTAATGTATTTCCCAAATATAAGATTCTTTTCATAATTTCCTTCAATTTGACAGATTTACGGACCTAATAAACCAACAGAACTAAATCAGGTCCAAATAAAACGAAGGACACAGGAGTATAGCATTTATAATAATGGAGCACCTCGTCACATGCAGAATTTACAATGTCTAAACTCTTCCTTAAATCTGCAAGCTGAAAGAAAAGTCAAAATGAGATAATACTATGTACAAAAATCAGAACATGTAAGAAGTGGCAGGCATACAACCCATAACCGCAAACCTGTGAATTAAATTGAATTTTGAACAAAAAGATGTTTAATTTTGCCTCCATACGTGGCACCTTCATTAGCTCCAGAAAATACTGCAATATAGTTAAGATATTGAGTCTTAGAAGGACATGATCATGACTTTAAATATCAAAACTTGTTAAGTAATTTTTATGCAAGTTAAAAGTCACGATGACGAATATCATGAAGCCAAAGGATACTTTTTGTAGCTCATTTAAAATAAAATGAATACTTGTTAATTTCTCACATACACCTAAACTAGAAATAAGATAAGTTCTTCATACGTGGATAGTTACAAGGAGAAAAAAGTATTATGATCTTGATACTCACTTGCTCACACTTGCCTAATTTCTCCAAGTCACCTGTATAATTCTGAACAGTCACAATGCAGAAGATCAATACTTAAATGGAAGAATCAAGAAACGTAAGGTTCATATCTAGAATTATAAAACTGCTTAAAAATATAATATCAAGTAATTGTATCTAATAAAGTTACGATTTCACCTTGAGTTGCTCCATCTCTTCTTTTGTAGGACAGAACTTGAGAATATTTTCTACTTGGTCAACATCTAAAAGTGTTTCATCCATAGCTAAAACAGCATCCTGCAAATGGAAGAGAAAGTTGTTATCAATTCAAACTAACAAAATAATAAAAACTTGGAAGTAAAAAGATTTTTATTTTTTTAATTTTTTTATTTCTATTTATTTATTTATTTATTTATTTATTTATTTATAATAAGATGTTACAGAACAGGCTGTATAAGATAGGTGTTTGAAGGTGCTTCACTTGCTTTAAGATATCGTGTGACCGAATACTTGAGTGTTTTGTGATTTTGATTATTTATGAAATTAAGACATAGAATGGACAATGAGGACATTTTTGTGAAATTAAAGGTGATATTATGTGAAATGAGGTAAAAATTCTCTTGACTTAGGTTTAAAGACCAAGTAATTTCAGTTTACCTGTGGATGTATGAAACTGACTATCCACAAAGCAATTATTTACCCCTAAATAATAGAGTTGGAATATGCTTATAGAAATATTAATCAAAGAATTAGTTTCAAAATGAAAATTCAAGCACACTCTAGTATCTAAATTCAGAATTAGGAAGCCAATTAGATAAAGATGTGTTAGAACATGATATCCAAACTTACCACCATATCAGGAAGTGGCATTTTAACCTTTGTAAGCATAATTTCCGTGTTATTGGCCCTCCTCAAATCAATCTAGAATCAAGAACAAAATCAAGAAAAGGTAATTACTGAAATTAACAAATAATGGTATGCTTCCCTCATAGAGTAAAGAAAATGAAAAGTAAATGTAATTTAAAGGATGAGGTACTTAAATTACATTGCATTACCAATTGGACTTTTTCGGGTTTTGAACTAGCAGCCTTTTTCTTGTCTGCCTCTTTAGGATTAGCTTTTTTCGGGGCTACGTTAGAAAAAAGCGTCTCAAGTTCTGATACATCAACATCTGGCGGACTAGAATTCAATAGCTTAACATTAGTAGTTAGAATAAATGATATATATACATGCATGTATATAAGTATATATTGCACTTTACAGCTTGGAGAAATGAAAATACGATTTTGATTTAACAAGATTCAATTACTTTTACAAAAGAATAAAGAAACAACAAAATATAGAAACCAAAGAAGAGTAACGGCTACCTTTGTCTTTGCAATTCCTCCCACAAGCTTCCTTGCAAAGCCCTAGTCACCTTGTTCCAATGCAATGGCTTTAAGTTAGATTTTTTCACTGCAGGTCCTCCACGTCCACGCCCTCTACCAGGGCCACCACCTAGTCGACCAGGTGGAGGTGGAGGCCCACCTGGAGGTCCGGGTGCTCCAGGTGGTGGTGGTGGTCCAGGTGCTCCAGGCGGCGGTGGTGGTCCAGGTGCTCCAGGTGGCGGTGGCGGTCCTCGTGCTCCTCCAGGTGGTGGGGGAGGTGCTGGGGCTCCGGGCGGTGGGGGAGGTGTTGGTGCTCCAGGTGGTGGGGGAGGTGCAGGTGCTCCAGGAGGTGGGGGAGGTGGTGCAGGTGCTCCATACATTGGTGGTGGTGGAGGAGGTACAGGTGCTCCATACATAGGCGGAGGAGGTGGAGGTGGTGCTCCAGGCATTAGTGGGGGAGGTGGCGGTGGCGCTCCAGGCATTGGTGGGGGAGGTGGAGGTGGCTCTCCACCAAGCAACGGTGGAGGCGGCGGAGGAGGTGGTGCCTTAGAGATTGAGGGTGGGATGGGAACTTCATGCATGGGTGGTGGTGGTGGAGGTGGTGGAGGTGGTGGAGTTGGTGCACATTGTATAATAGGTGTGGATGTTATAGATGGAGTAGGGGCTTCATACATTGGAGGTGGTGGTGGTGGAGCTTTTGTGCTTTGTGGTTGTGGCAAAGATGGAGTAGGCAGAACTACCAACCCATCGTGTACGGAAGTTGTTGCCAATTGTGGTAAGCATTTTCCTGCATTGTTATTCTCTATAGGGGCTAATGGTGGTTGTGGAGGTGGTGGTAGTGGTTGTAAAGGTGGTGTTGGGACCTTAGCTAATTTAGCTTCTAGATTCTTCAAAGATTTTGGCAATTCAAGTGACCTATCATAAGTTTTTTTGACTCGTTTCACATCCAAAGATGGCGGACAAGAAGCTTGTTTCTTTGATCCCTTTTTATTTTCTAACAACTTAGAATCATTTGATGGTGGTGGTGCACTCATATGTCTTGAATTTGTAAATGGCCCTTTATTAGGCGGAATCCAACTTGACGCAACATTTGGTTTTGCATGTTTTACACTTGTTGGGCTTTCTTTTATTAAACTTTTCCGACTATTGGGTTCCATATTCTTCACCGTTTGATTATCTTCTTTTTCTTTTTTGGTTCTCATTTCCTCTACTAAACTATCCAATTTCGCTTCAAGGCTATCCACCTTAGACTTCAAATCAATGTCGTTCGCTATTTTAGGCCTCAAATCAACATCTTTGAATTTTGTATTCTTCAAGTCAACATCTTTGACTATTTTATTCTTCAAGTCAACATCTTTGACTATTCTATTTAAGTCAACATCTTCCCCTAGTTGAAGAATCGGATCAACCATAGCGTGACGGTTTTGATTTGCATCATGTGATATAAAATCTTCAGATGAATGTGGTTCTACTTCAAATCCTGAAATATTGTCTTCAAGTAGATTTGTAGGGTCCGTTTTAAGATCATGAATGTCAACCGCATTACTAAAAATCTCTTCAACCTCAAAGAATTCATCGGGAGAACCGTAGCCACTTGTCTCACTACCATCAGACGATACTCTGTCTGTGGTGATAATAGATGGTAGAGGATCAGCATCCACAAAAAGTACCTGATACAGATATGTGCATGCATTTAACTTTTGTGGTCATTAAACCATTTCAAGTAGAAGTGACAACATGGGCGGGGCATGTTGACCCGCCAACATGTAATTTGTCCATTAAGCAGATAATTAAAACTTTAATTATGATCATAAAAACAATATCATCAAAAATTAATCTAAATATTCAAATATAACAATTTAAAAGATTGTATGCATTTAAATAGACTGCGGATGACTTTTAAACCGGTTCCATGTTAGCTATTTTTTTTGTTTTGTCCATTTGAGATAAAGCACAACTCAACTCAAACTTAAGTAAAGTGGACCGAAATTGCCACCTCTAATTTCAACATAGAAAAAGACAAAGTCAAAGGCCTACCTCTGCTTTAAAGTCTTTCGGCATTTGATCCCGAGCATCCCACACTAGATCAACTTCATCACGGCCCAACATCAATACATACCCTCGGATAAAAGCCGTATGGAACACTACTCTGAACAACATCTCCTCCTTCACATGATCATCATCTAAATGAATACATTCAAGAACAACGTCCCCTTGAACACGAAAATGAATATCTATTTTTGCAAGTTGGCATTCGTCCTGCAATCATAAGCTACAAGATTATATTACAAACTAGGTTGTATTGTTATTACGTTTCCATCAGATGTAGCAATTCCAACCCATTTACTAATAAATGGATCAATTCAAGTTATATCATATCTAATAAGCACAAAGGGCCTTATAAAGAAGCGAGTCAAACGAGTGCCAAAGTGTTATTTTTATTCAAAATTTAGATTAATGATGACCATGGAAGCAGTATAACTTTTGTAGTCTCAAAGACACTAATAATTCATGAAAAAAACTATCAGTATTCTTGACAAAAGGTTTTTTGTACGAACCCCAGCAATTTTCAACAATAAATAAATTACTCATTGTGACCCGTTACCCAACCAACCCGTTTTGTCACCTCCTAGTTTTCATAAACAAGGATCCAAATAAGTTTACCATTCGATAATAGCGAGCATGATTCTTGGTGTTTGAGGTTGAAAATAAAAGCTTACAGCTTTTATTAGATTCTGTTGAAAACGGGTCATGACCGTATATACGGATAATGGGGCGACAACCCTTTCCACCAATTAATGGAAGGACCCGAAGTATAAGACAGTCCAAAGCTAAAGGTGCTTCTTCAGGCGGCCAATCAATCCCTAAATTTCGTTTTGTGATGTATTGAAGATACCTCAATTGTGACGGTTGAGGATTTAAGGGTGACAAAATATGTAGCTGCTCACGAGGAGCTTGTTTATATACCATTTCAAGTGTTTTCTGCTCACCGGTATATTGTTTTCTAAATAATAGAAGCCCAGCAAGCATAAAGGCAAGAATGGGCCACCCTCCTCTTTCACAATGCATTAACAGCACGTTTTTTTGACCCGAAAGTGATAGCCAGCTTTCACAAGACCTTAAAAAGTTATTGACAATTTCTAGTGGTAACATGGGACACCCTTCATATTGCCAAGGGTATTCTGAAATTGTCATATCATATTCGGATAATACATCAGAAATCTGGGTCTTTCTATCACTGCCTTCTTTGAAATTACAAACCATGAAAGAAGAATCGGGACAGTAGTCTTGAAGCTGAGGTACGATGCCACCCATGTAGGTTTTGTATTCGTCTGCTTCCAACACATCAGTTGAGAAGCAGCAATCAAAGACTGTAACATAAATGAACGATATGTTAGATAATCAACACCTTTAATCAAAAAACATCTAGGAACTTGTTAAATGAGAATGATGAAAGTGCAAGAGCCAAAATCATCCTAACAAACATATCTAGTAAATCTCACTCAAACACGTAAAGGGCGAGACCAACAAAAATACCCAGTAAAATCCACTCGAACAATAAGGTCTAGGGAGGGTGAGACAGGGCAAACCTTACCCCTATCTATCTCTTAAGAGAGGCTACTCCTAGAGTGACCTAGGCTCGGAGAAAAAGCCAAAATAGTCCTAAAGGAGCATAATCATATTCTTTTCCAATTAATGCCATTAGTTTTGGTTCTCTGATTCTACTCTTTTTGCAGCCTAAAACCTAAGGAACTTCACAACAATCCATTGGTACCTAAACAGGTAGCTGAACTAAGAAAACCTAATGCAGCATCCCACAATCAACTAAGAACAACAAAACCAAAGGGGCTGCAAATATTATGATCACTTCTGAGTTCCAACATCAAATTTCACACATTTGCAGGTAAATTGGACGTAAATTGTGTAGAAACACGTACCAAAAACCCTCTCGGAGATCTCAAGGAGGCGATCCGGCGGCTTACGATAAAAGAAGCGTCTGAACAGCGCCATTTAATGGCGCTGTCACCCTCCCGACCGGATCCCAAATGTTGATTCCCTATTTCCCCAATTTCGCCTGTCGAATAATATTATCAACCATGACATGCAGAAACCAATCAACCCAACAATCTCAATGCCATCAACGGAAACGATTCCAAACTTCATTCACCAATTCAATTCAACCAAACACCCACACAAAAAAGGGGAATTCCACAATTAGGTCTCGTATTGTAATTACAACAATAATTATAACAATTCTGACAATGATGATGATGATGATTATGACGATGCTGGTGATGATAAGGGAGGTTCCGGGGAGAATTTAAGGCGTGAATGTGTCTAGTGACAGCAAGATTGATAGGGTTTTCGAATGAAATCGTGAATTGGTGATCATTGGTGGGAAAATGGCGATGGAAGCAATAATGTATGGAATTGGATGATTTGAGAAACGTTTGAAGTGATTGGAGTGATGAAGAATGCAATTGAATCGTCGAATTCGTCAGTGCGATGGAGGTCTTTTTGATTTGTTTTGTGTTGCAAGTGGAATCACAAATGAGATTATGGAGGAACAAGGGGGAGATTGAACAACACTGATCAGCTTTTCGATTATCGTTGTTTTGGTTGTTCTTCGTAGTTATTAAAATAACACCACCATATAATCTTACTAAACTAAAATATTATTAATATTAATTTATAACGTAAGGTATGACACGTTCTGGACATTTTTCTTTTTTAGTTTTTTTTTTAAATTGTGTGTGTATATATATATCATGTGTCTAAAAAGAATTTGTGACAATCTTGTTGATTAAATTAACTTCTTTTCCTCTTTTTTTTCTAAAAGGACTATAAATGATTTCTAGTATTTTAAAACCGGATAAAACGAACCCTAATTGAATTCATTTTAGTGGTATTTGGATCGGGCTGTCTTATAGTCTATATCCATTATCAATGATAAATCATTCCTCCTATTTACAAATCAGATTTTAATCGTCTGAATAAAAAAATAAAAAAATAAGAAACAAAAGGTACAAATATAAAAGAACAGCATAATTTTTAAAGGACAATACAAATCAAATAAAAACAGTATAAATTTTTTGTCAATTAAAAAAAGGATGTATGTTTTTTTAAAAAGACAGCATGGTCTTAAATTCGTAGGCAAAAGCTAGCTTTTAAGATAAACCGTCTCTACATTCAACAACTATTAAACCAACACGAGCATAAAATTCGAAGCAAGTCGCTCGTTTTTGGCTTGCTTGAGTTTCACATTGTTTGGTTTACGTGGTTTGACGGTTTAACAAATCGGTTGTTAATTAAGATTGTTTAACTTCGAGTCCTAACCCAATCTTTTTTACATCCTACTCTTAAATGATGTTTGATAAGATGTTCTAAACTTTTTAAACCTGGTCTCTTTAAAAAACAATCTGATGATATATTTCAATTACATAACAATTTCTTAGAAATTATACAATGATACATGTTTTAAAGGAAATATGTCTCATTATTTGCAATCATTTTATTAATTGCGTTGCAATCATTATTACATGCAATGGAAATCCAAATGGATTGCCCCTATTTTGTCATTTTAATCTATTTAACTTTTTTTGTAGGGATTATATAATTTAATTAATCTTTGATTGTTATAACATCAACATCATCAATCATTATTGCATATAAAAATTTAACATATAAAGTTTGCTTATTTTATTAGGGATTCCAATAGATAGAAGCGGGGCCTAATAATAAAAGGTATTAAATTGTGAAATATGTGAGAAAGATTCACGTAATTAACGACTAAAATGAGATGGTGACCATGAGGATTCAAATGGACGTTACTTATGTCAATGAGGGTTAAAATAGTAACAATTTTTTTTGTTTACTTGATCCTGTTTTTTTTTTTGAACGTAAATAAATTTTAAATTTAAGTTTTATAATATAAGATTAGGCATTTAATAGTATTTTAGTTTGTTTCTTTAAAAACATTTGCAAAGTGTTTTAAAGTGGGCTCTTCATCACTTACGCTATGCTTGATTTTCTTTAACGTGACACCTTTTGATTGCTTTTTACGTATTTCATTCTTCTTATATAACAAGGTCACACAAGCACACACATATATGTGCGTACACATTTATAGAGAAGTTAGATTAAATATAAATTTAAAAGGTTGTACGAAGTGTATGAAATAATACGGTGTAGTCAGGAATAACTATAATGGATAAGAGATATGATTGGAATTGTTGTATTTCATTGATTTGGTACATGCATATATAATGCTTACAGTTGAGAAATAGTGGAGAAGTTACAACAACTATGAGGGAAGTTACAACAACTATGAGTAGGTAATTTAGCTAACTAATGTGCACATGGGATAGTGATGAATATAATAATTAAAGTGACTTATGTGGATGTAGTCGTAATACGCCCCCGCAAGATGGAGGATCCATTGGATACTCCAATCTTGGATCGAAACTTGATGAATGGTGTTCGGCTCAGCGGTTTAGTAAGGATGTCTGCAAGTTGGTCCGTGGAGTGAATGTGACGAACATGGAGTGTACCGGCTGCAACTTGCTCCCTAACAAAATGGTAATCTAAGGCTACATGCTTCATCCTGGAGTGATAAACTGGGTTAGCGCAGACATAAGTAGCCCCTGTGTTGTCGCAGTAAAGTGTAGGAGACTTGGACGTAGGTATCCCGAGTTCGGTAAGCAGTTGTTTAACCCACGTAAGTTCAGCTGCGGCATTGGCTAAGGCTTTGTATTCTGCTTCAGTTGAGGAGCGGGAAACAGACTTTTGACGAGCGGAGCGCCAGGATATGATGTTTGATCCGAGGTACAGTATGTAAGCTGTTGTAGAGCGGCCACACGTCGAGACACCACCCCAATCAGAATCTGAGAATGCTGCGAGATCAAGCGATGAGCGACAGTTGAGGAATAATCCAAAGTGGATAGTACCCTTGAGGTATCTTAGGACCCGTTTTAATGCTTGCCAGTGA
>BJCN01343410.1:10595-29819 GCA_018326445.1 Flaveria brownii
TGGGTGCCAGCAATGAGGTGGGTGATTGTAGATGATGTTGATGATGAAGTCGACATGATGGTGATGGTGGATCGGGTTTACTCGTGAGAGTTTGATGGGTGCTCTGATACCATATAATGGATAAGAGATATGATTGGAATTGTTGTATTTCATTGATTTGGTACATGCATATATAATGCTTACAGTTGAGAAATAGTGGAGAAGTTACAACAACTATGAGGGAAGTTACAACAACTATGAGTAGATAATTTAGCTAACTAATGTGCACATGGGATAGTGATGAATATAATAATTAAAGTGACTTATGTGGATGTAGTCGTAATAATAACATGTCTTATTTTAATTGAGTGGTAGATATATAGTCAAGTAATTTGTCATATTGCCATTGTATATTTTATAACATGTATGTGTGTGTGATTATCAAACAAACTATGCGAATAGTTTGTTACAACATCTTTGTGTGATTATTATACAAGGATATCAACCTTGAGCTATTACTTGTAATATGGTGTAGTTAGGAAATGTAAGGTGGCATATTAGTTTAGTGGGATTTGTGGCGGAACCTCCCGCGTCAGGTGTACATGTTTGGGTGTTACATGTCGCTTTCATTGATGCGCGCACTATATAACGTTGCATGTGATGTGATAGTTACCTATGTGTGAATGATATGTATTATGATTATTATGATTATGATTATTATGATTGTTATGGTTACCGTCTTTGCTAACGAGCCGGGGGTCTCTTCGGAAGCGGTCTCTCTATCTCTCAGGATAGAGGAAAGACTTGCCACCACATACCCCTTCCAGACCCTGCTCCTCAGCGGGATACACTGGGTATGTTTGTTTGTTTGTATTCTAAATTGTTTATGTTTGTGTTATAGCTTATAACTAGTTATAGGACCGTCTGCGCATGATGCGTCACGTTTGCGACTTCGTAACACATATTACATCGGTGACATTAACGTGTGGTGCCCATGCGTGACGCGACATGTTTGATACTTCGCTACATATGTTACATTTGGTGACAATAACATGTGGTGTTCACATGTGAGTCGACACGTTTATGACTTAGTTAAACGTGTTACATCGGTGACATTATGAGGGGTCAAGTTTAAATATTAGAAAGTTGGGAGTTTAAGTTGAAAGCTTTGTTGGTTAAACTTAAAAGTTACTGAGTTAAATGGTCAATTTAAAATGTTGGAGAAAAATAAAAGGGTGAAAGTATGAAATTGTAAAACTTGGAGGTAGAGTTTCATTTTGCATGGTACACCGATCATGCAAATTAAATAGATATAATGTATCCTAAGATTATATACATGTGATTGTTATAAAAGGATATTTTAAATGTTGTGTGATTATATTGCTTGAATCCATGCATTAGGGCATTTATTTTCTTTAAATTAGTTTTTTCTTAAAATTAGAGTGAGAAATTAAAGTGGGTAGCCATCCGAATTTAACCTTTTTTAATTTTTTCTTGATATTACAAAATAATAATAATAATAATAATAATAATAATAATAATAATAATAATAATAATAATAATAATAATAAGACTCTTCGTAGTAATGATTGTCTTAACGCAATTTACTGAAAGAATTGATGATTATTATTAGTCAAAAGTCATATTATTAATAGAAAAAGTTGTAACTTGTAATATTATCTCAACTATAGCAAAATTTTGGTTTTATGTCTATCATTTTTTTCTGCAATTATTTATTTCATTACTTACGTTATTAGGTCTTTGTCATCTATTGTATAATATCATTACATTTTGTTGTAAAAATTTTTGAATAATCAATGCAATAGTCATTACTGATCAAATCTATACATGCATGATTAGATCATGTGCAACGGGCAACTTTCATTTAATTTGTAGTATCATTTTTCACCTCAGCGTTAAATCAACATATTTCACTCCATCTTTCACATTATGTAATGGTCATATCTTTCACTGTTCTTTTTAAATATACAGCATGTCATGCGTGTTATAGTTATGGTTTTTCTGATTTTTGATAACGTATTTTTCATACGCAAGTTTTTGCTTCAAAATATGTAATAATGTTCTCTCTGTGTTATTATTCATATTTGTTGATTTTTTAACTTTTTATTATACCAATTATATTTTGGCATCGATTTCACCATCGAGCCAAAACCACGGCTAATGAATTTGATGGTGAAGATGACAAGCAGTCGCCCCACCTTCACTCTTCAAATCTTCAGACTTCAATCCGCATCACATATTCATTTGACTCTTTATTATAGATTCAATCTAACACAGTTGAATATGAAAGTTATAAAGTTGGAACAATCGAAGTCGACGATCTAATTCAAATATTCATTGTCGAATTCAATCAATTATTCAAATCCTCAGGTTAGTTGGTGTGCAATCCTTAATTTTGTGATTCAGGCTCCTATCTTAATTATAAATTAATAATATAATATGGCATTATGGCCTTATAACCTTATATTTATTCTTTTGTCTTCTAAAACATTTGCAAGGAATCTAGAGTTGTTGCATTTGTCATTAGAATCATGGGTTATTATTTATTCAATTGGAGATACATTTAATCTGCCACAAAACAATTTATCTATTTTAAATAATACAAATCTGTATTTATCTTTATAAAATACTTAGATTCGTGAATCAGCTTTAACTATACTTACATTCGTGAATCAGCTTTAACGACTCAAGTATGTTATTTTGTTAAACTAACTTAATCTGCCCAAAAACTTGATTGTTGATTATTTGAATTTTGCTTTAGTTTATTGTTTGTAGAAATTTGTCTTGATAACTTAATTTGTTAGTTTGGTTTGGATTCCCTTTCATTGATTGTGGAATTTATATTTATGAACTTTTTGTTAGAGAAAAGACAAAAAAGCTAATATGTTGAATCACTTAAACTTGCTAAATAATTGGTGAGTAAAGAAGAAAAAATAATAGTAAATTTTCTATAGTTTGTTAAGTTTCTGTTGACCATAGAAGAAAAATAATTAATCTGCTACATCCTTTGAACTTTTTAAATAATTGTAACTGAATACGTATATATGTTTTTAATTTGTGACTTGGCCCTAATCTGGGATAAATTAGAATTTTCGGTCCTAGGTCTATGTAAAAAAAGGAAGTTTTATAACATGATCTTTAGAATTTGCCTAAAATTTCAAGTTTGCTTGGAGCCTTCAAAACAGTAAATGGCCCTGCGTTTAGGGATTTTTAATTTTGTCTCATGAGTTATTAGGATATTGATAAAAATGCCCATCTGTTAACACATTTAGCCTAGGTTATTTTGAGATTATCTTGTTTTACAAATTTAACAATTCCGAATGATCGGTAAAATGGCCAGACTCATTTTAAAGGTTTATTGGGACCTTGTAATATTATAAGAGTAACGTTATTCTACAAAGTGTATTTTTGTTACAAAGTGTGAGAAGACACAATGAGGCTAAAAAAGTCACAAAAAAATTTATATCTTACAATCTAAATCGAATTTTAAAAAACGCTTCGGAGCCTTTGTTCATCTCGTTGTCCTCTTTCAGAAAAAAAATTTAAAAAAAATAATTTTTTTTCATTGTGTCATTATATGACACAATGACTTCATTGTGTCTTTTATATTGACACAATGATGTCATTGCGTATTTCATAATGACACAATGAAGTTATTGTGTCTTTTATAAATAACACAATAAAAAAACATTAATTTTTTTATTTTTTTATTTTTTTTATTTTTTGTTTATTTTTTTTCTTATTGAGGACGACTATGGAAACAAAAGCTCCGAATTACTTTTTTAAAATTCGATTTTGTTTGTGAGATATAATTTTTTTGTGTATTTTTTTTGACTCATTGTGTTTTCTCACACTTTGTAGTAAAAATACATTTTGTAGTAAAAATACATTTTGTATTTGAACTTTTTTCATAATATAATATAAACTAATAAAAAGTTGAACATTGTATTTAACTATTATTTAAACAGGGATGATTATTTTGAAAACTTTAAATATTTCAGAAAACTCAATAGAACAAATCAAAATAATTATTCTATCTACATAGCTATCATTATTCTAAAATATAATGTTATACGAATTCATGTGTGAAATTATATGTATTCGTATATCTTTAAAATTTACACATATGTAAGGTTCTTACCATTTACACACTTGCAAAATTTTATAATATATAAATACCTGTAAATTTACATATATAAATTCATATAACAATATAAAATAACAGAGAATTTATAAGGTGGTAAAATTCTCCAAATGTTTGAGTGCTTGATGATTTTTTATCACCACTTCCACTTGGGTTTCTGGTATGGTTGGTCACATGCATGCAAATTCTCCATTGATCAAACAGCTTTAACTATCGCATAATCTTATGAAGAACACATTAATTCAATCCATTTTAAAGTTTTTATAAATGTTGTTTGTTTGCTTTTCACTGCCTTCTTTCCTCAAATTTAGACGTTATGCGTTCTCCATTTCAGCCTCCTTTTCGGCTTTCTTTCTTCAAAGTTCAGCATGTTCAAGGTTCTCCTCATGGCATTTTAGGAATAGTTTCACAAAGTTGCTAAGGATTTGAGTAGCTGCTCGAAAAATAAACAGACATTAAAAATCAATTATTATGTTGATTGCAGTGGTAAACCAGGCAAGGTTAAGTGTTGGGTAACAGGTTCGATTCTGAGTAAATTTTGGTATGGGCCGGAAAGATGTCACGTCTCATATTGTGTTGACATGAAAACACTTATTGTTTGAGTTCTTTAGTTTTCCTTTAACTAACTAATGTGTCAAATCTCATCATGAAACTTATAGTATTTCACTAATAATCTAATTCTTTTAGGAGGTTCAATGTATCAAAAAATTCACTTTGGATGATTTTTGACGATCTGATCCATTTCATTTAAGCCAACCATGTTCTTTTTTTTTGGACTAACTAATTAATCTAATTTTTTAAATATTACCTATGAAAAAATGTGTCAAGTATCATTACGAAACTTGTAGCATTTCAAACTAATGTGTCAAATACCACTATGAAACTTATAGCGTTCCACTAATAATCTATTTTTAAATACAATAATTTAGGAGGTTTGATGTATTAAATATACATTTTAGACGACTTTTGACCATCTGACCCGTTTTCAATAAGCCAATTATGTTTATTTTCCTCTTCGACCAGTTACGGATAATATAGGACTCGAATTGACTTATTCATTAGTAAACGCGTTGAAGCTGCCACATCCGATATTGACGTTACTCTAAAATCTAAATAGTTATATGTGAGTTACCTTGTTCGAAAAGGCAACAAGGAGGATATTCACCAATATATAGGGCCAATTCATAAGCCTTTTTCCCTGCAACAGAAACAATTAACTGAAACAATTAACTGAAATGATTCAAAAGGCAACTTTCATACAATAAAGGAAAGGTATTGCCGCGAAATATTACTAGATTTATGGTCAAATCATACGTAAAAGAAATTTCTTTTCATTCAATTCCTATTTTAGGGAACATACTTTCAAAAGCAACATTTAAGAGAAATCAATAATACAGTTATCCGTTACGCCAGTTGAAAGTATACTTCTCAAAATAAGAATAATATAGAAACTGACTAAAATACGCTCCTTTTACGTGCAACTTGCCCTAAATTTTAAGTCAAATGTACTGGGATTTACCACAACAAAATAGAAATTATTAACACTTGCCAATTATGCCGCAGCATGCCTAAAGAACTTCTGCAATGTCTAACAATGTGAGAAAATCTTAATCAGTGCACTAAAGAATCCATATTGTGGCTGCTTAAGTATCCCACTAGTAAGCCATCTAAGCTTTAAGCATATGACAGTTCTTTGATCAGTATCTAATAACTGAATCAATTTGTAAAATAGATTAAACAACTTTTCTATTCATGGATGAATGACTACTTTATAAATTACTAACTTCCTTTTAAAATGACTGCTATTAGTGGTAAATAAACTACTTGAGAGAAGCAGTTAGCTAGTTTTTTTTTAATTTGGATGGTTCATTACATTGGAATTAAAATAAACTTCTCTTTTCTGATAGAATGGATTGGGTCATTCTTCAGAGTACAAGATTTTCAGTCCATTGTAAGGGGTGTGTTTTTTCTTCTATTTCATTAATAAAAAAAATATACAGTGTAACACTATTTTATTATCCAATAACGTTAATTTGAAAACAAATGAAAGCTTAAACTACATTAATTTTGTACTTTTCAAAATCACAAAGAACATGCCTTTCTTATTAGAATCTAACTAGAGCTTTGTATGACCGACTACTATGTTTAATTTAGTAATATTACAAAAATTCAAGCTAACACTCATTCCATTATCAAGGTCAACCAAACAATATACTGGAATGGAATGGCTATTGCGAGTCAACACCTCCCAGCTATGTTTAATTTAGGTAGTGTTACGAATAGAATTGAATAAGAACCGTAGAAGAAGAGAATTCACTCAATTCATTATGGACATCGATTCAATTACAAGCTAACGGCTTATAACAGCCCATCAACAACGATTCACGACTTAACCAACTACTTCTATATTCGGTCCTTGAACTATACAAGAATTACATTTAAGCCCTTGTACTTATTATTATTCTTATTTACAACAGACATGTAACAATACTTCCCCCTCTAAGATTATCGTTCTCAAAGAATCAATGACAAATGAAGGGTATTTAGCCATGAGTAGCTTCCATCCAAACAGAATCATGAAGAGGGAGATCTTTCCATTGCACTAAAAACTTCACCGCAGGTTGGTGGCCCTGCCTTGCTAACTTCCGATCCAAAATAGCCAAAGATTGGAGAATCTGAGAAGGCTGAATTGGCCATTGTAGCTGATGAGGTGGTGGATCATAAGCACGTTTAAGTAACGAAACATGAAAAGTAGGGTGCAACTGACAATCCACATGTAGATCTAATGTATAAGCTACTGCACCCACTCGTTTACGTATACGAAAGGGACCAAAATACTTTTGAGAGAGCTTAGAATACTTTTGCAACCGCAAAGAAGACTGCATATAAGGTTGCAATTTAAGATAAACCCAATCATCAACTTCAAAACTCCTTTCACTGCGCTTAGCATCAACAAATTGTTTCATACGGTTTCTAGCTTTTCGTGAGACTGTTTAATAGTAGATAGCACTAGTTCACGAGAATGAAACCAATCCTCTATAGCCGCCACATTGCAATTATAGGGAATGTAGGGAAGTTGAATAGGAGGATCAATGCCATACAAAACTTTAAAAAGAGACATCTTAATGGCTGAATGCCAAAAAGTGTTATACCACCATACATCTTAGATAAGTTTCCAAGCATTTGTTTAGAATTTCAGTTTCACCATCCGACTGTGGATGATAAGCAGTCGAGAGAGCCTGATCAATTCCTTGCAATCGTAAGAATTCTTTCCAAAAATTACTTAGAAAAATAGGATCTCTGTCTGAAACAATTGATTGGGGACGGCCATGTAATTTAAAGACATTATCCATGACAACTTGGGCTACGTGAATAGCAGTAAATGGATGTTTCAATGGAACGAATTGTCCATATTTGGTAAATCTATCCACCATGACCAAGATAACATCCTTTCCGCCTGACTTCGGAAGACCACTAATAAAATCCATGGAAACATCAGTGAAAACAGATCGAACAAATCAAGGTACTGGCAAAGGATTCAATAATCCCGGGGAAGCAACAACCTCATATTTTGCCTTTAAGCATATATGACAGGTTTTGATGAATTGTTTAATATCTTTGGAAGCACCCTTTCAATAAAACACATTCTTGAATCTCCAAATAGTAGGATGTACTCCTGAGTGGCCCCCCATAGAAGAAGAGTGGCATAAAGTCAAAATTTCTCTCCTCAAATCTTGTCGTTTGCCAATCCATAACTTGTGTTTCCTAGTTAACAAGTCCCCATCCCAATGAATATGTTTAATAACCTCCCCTTTGACCAATCCAGCAATAAATTGTTGAGCACCCTCATCCTTAAACCAATGCTGCTTAATTTTATCCAAAAGTAATGGTGCATAAGAAGAAATGGCCATATGAAAAAAAGTTGAACCATGAACTCGGGATAGTGCATCAGCAACAATATTCTCCGTCCCCTTCTTATAAACAATACGGTAATCATAGCCCATGAGTTTGCTTAGCCAAGTATGTTGTAAAGGAGTAGTTATCTTTTGTTCTAACAAGTATCTGAGGCTGTTTTGGTCTTTCCTAATAGTAAAATGTTTAAGAATCAAGTATTGATACCAATGTTCGACTGCCAACAAAATGGCCATCAATTCTTTCTCATAAACAGACAATGTACATTGCCAAGGTGATAGAGCTTTACTTACAAAGCAATTGGGTGTTTACCTTGCATTAGCACAGCTCCAAGACCCTTAGAACTGGCATCTGTTTCTACAATAAACTCCTGAGACCAATCAAGTAAGGCTAACACTGGAGCAGTCATCAAAGCTTCTTTCAATGCATCAAAAGCTTGCTGAGCATTAGGGGACCAAATGAAAGCATCTTTCTGCAGGAGATTAGTTAAAGGCTCAGCAATAGAACCATAAGAAGCTATAAATCTTCTATAATAACCAGTTAGCCTCTTAATTGTTTAACATTTGTAGGAGCAGGCCACTCTTTCATAGCTTGAATTTTAGAAGGATTAGTAGAAACCCCTTGTGAAGAGATCACAAGACCAAGGTATTCTACTTTAGTAGCACCAAAACTACACTTGGATCTTTTAGCATACAATTGATGATCCCTGAACAGCTGTAACACTTCTTTAAGATCTAACACATGTTCCATACTTTTACTATAGACCAAGACATCATCAAAGAAGATTAAAACAGTCTTCCTTAATAATGGTTTGAAAATATCATTCATTAAACCTTGAAATATTGTCGGGGCATTTGAGAGACCAAAAAAGAACTAAAAACTCAAATAAGCCTTAATGATTTCTGAAAGTTGCTTTGTGAATATCCCCCTCATACATTCTGATTTGATGGTATCCAGACCTCAAATCTAGTTTAGAAAAAACCACAGCCCCTCCAAGTTCTTCTAATAACTCTTCAATTAAAGGCATAGGAAATCTATTCTTCATAGTGTGATCATTTAACTTCCTATAATCAACACATAACCTCCAAGAGCCATCTTTCTTTTTGACTAACACCACTAGAGAAGCAAAGGAACTGACACTTTGTCGAATAATGCCCATATCTAACATTTCTTGCACTATTTTCTCAATAATGTCTTTCTGACCCCCTGGATAACGATTAGCCCTTTGATTGATATTGACAACATCATCAATCAATTGGATTTTATGATTACAAGGTCTATCAGGTGGTAAAGAGTTTGGAACTTGGAACAAATCCTCATATTCTTTTAACAAAGTAGTAAGATTTACATCTTCTTTTAAATCAGTCAAAGCAGCTTGATGATTAAAAGAACCTCCATTAGTTAATTGCATACTACAAAGTTGAAGCTGCACCGTTGGACCACCCTTATTCATCAATTTGGAAAGCTTTTCCATTGAACATAAAGATACTTCCTTAGTAGGGATTCCCTTCAAAATAATGACCTTGGAATCTACATTGAACTGCATAGTCAAATCTTTAAAAGTCCATACAATGTCATTCAAAGACTGCAACCGCTGGATTCTCAACACCATATCATAATTATCCAATGGTAACAGTAAGACATCTGTTTAAACCAAGTGCCCTGCATCAACCATTAAAAATCTCTACATAACTTCTTGCACTCCAAATCTTTACCATTAGCAACTCTCACTTTCATTAATGGTAACTCCTTAGTAGGACATTGCAACTTCGATGCTAACTTAGAATTCACAAAATTGTGGGTGGATCCTGAGTCAATCAAAATTTGTAGCTGCCTTGTACCAATAGTACCCACCACTCTCATAGTTGAAAAAGAATTAACCCCCATAAGAGCATGAATAGAAATCTAAGCATATAAATTCATTGTATGAATTTCCCCACTCGTATCCACCTCATTATTATCCTCCTCATCACCATGTATCTCCAACACATATAAGTGTTCGAATTTGCATTGATGAGTAGGAGAATACTTTTCAGGACATCAGAAACATTCATTACGTGCTCTTTTCTCCTCGACTACTTTGGCAGGAACTTTCTTCACATTCTTAAGCATCTTATTCGCAGGTGGAGTAGGTAGTAATGCTAAGGTATTTGTAGGATTAACTACAGGTTTTATGTGATTACTGGTAGTAACAGATGCTCCTTGTTTGACCCCCGGTGAATTACTAGTATTGAATGTAAATTTCTTAACACCCTTTTCACCAACTAGAGTGGAATAAACCACACTTTGTTGTTTAGCCATAGCTAATGCTTCTCTTATCGATTTAAGTTTAAAATCTTTCACTAAGCATCTTATCTTAGGTTTAAGGCCCCCAACATACAAGCTAGCAGCATATTCATCGGACAATTTTACTCTATTTAATAAGGTATCAAATTCCTTATTGTAATCCGCAAGAATACATGTTTGATGAAGATTCTTTAACTCCTCCATTGGATCTTCCGATAAACGTTCAGAAAATCGATTAATAATGGATATACTATACTCATCCCATGAAATTGCTTCAATCTCTTGATCCTGACTAGGAAAGAAACCTTGATGCCAATCTAATGTTGGACCTTCCAAATTGATCACAGCATAGTGAACCTTTGATGTTTCAGGTGTTTTATCCACCGTGAAGAAATGATTACAACGAATCACCCAACCTTCCACTTCATCACCTTTGAACTTCGGAAAATCCAAACGACCTGTGCGAATAAGTCTTTGATCGTGCCCATTACCCGTTCTCTCTGTACTCAATCGATCGAACTTGTTATTAATCTCCCCATTTGCGAAACCAATGCTGTCATCCCGCTCTGCAACAATCTAATCGCCTCCGAATTCTAATCCAAAATCGCTTGCTGAACTTGGATTGAACTCGCATTACTATGCGCCAACTTCTCCAAACAATCCATTTCTTGTTGTCTTGTCACCATACGCTCCAATTGTATTACAATTGGAAGACACATATCGAATTGATTAAATTTGTTGAGCGGAATCGAGCTCCGATGGGATCAGTAGCTCTGATACCAATGTTACAAATAGAATTGAATAAGAACTGTAAAAGAAGAGAATTCACTCAATTCATTATCGACATCGATTCAATTATAAGCTAACGGCTTATAACAGCCCATCAATAATGATTAAGGACTTAACCAACTACTTCTATATTCGGCCCTTGAACTATACAAGAATTACATTTAAGCCCTTGTACTTATTATTATTCTTATTTACAACAGACATGTAACAGGTAGAACTCAGTTAAAGGTTCCCATAGTCTTTCAACGCACACAACCTCTTAACTTCTTTTATTACAAACTTTTTTATTAGTTTTGTTACAATATATTGTTCGTGATCAAAATTAACATGTTAATCTTATATAAAAATATAGAAAATGGACAAAAGGTGTTTGTGGGTCAACCAACTCTGGCCGAACCCATTTTGACCCGTCACTGTCTCTTAAGTCTTAACTTAGGTGGAAACGAAACATCTCATGAGAAATTCCATAGGATGTTTACCTACCATGTAAAAACACCTAGATACACGGCCATCATTTGCACATGCCTCCAGTTCTTGTTTGACTTTTTTCAATTCTAAACTAAGAGCTTGCATTTCTTTTGCTACCCTTTTCAATTTTATCTACAAGTTAAGACATTAATAAGTAATCTACTATCAGTTTCAGTAATGAATCTATACAATAAAAGGACTATTTAAACCTTTGTTGCAGCTTCTAGGCTAACAAGATCCTCTCGAAAATCTAAAGGAGCTGGCGTTTTGTCAGCAATAAACTGTAAAATGGTAAAAAGTGAATCTGGTTAGCAATTAAGGTACACCTGGCCTTCAATATTTCTTTTTGAGAGTATGGATCATAAGATGATTAGCATAAATCAAAAACTGGAAAATGTCAGCTTATTAAGTGTTAGGAATTGTTGTACCTCGTAGAGAGAGTGCATTAAAGTCATCCGGCTGTTTGACACTTGTGCATCTGTCAATTTCACAAGACTATACAAGTTAAAACCAACAGTATCACCTGCAAATTTAACATGTGATCTTTTTTTCTTAATGCAGGTCTACTGATATAACTACCTCCGGCAGTTACTTGATTTAATGTATTATCAAAATATGAGATTCTCTTCATAATTTTCTTCAATTTGACAGACTTCTGGACCTAATAAACCAACAATAGAACTAAATCAGGTACAAATAGAAAATAACAAGAGTATAGCATATATAATAAAAGAGCACCTCGTCACATGCAGAGTTTACAATGTTTAAAATCTTCTGGAAATCTGCAAGCTGAAAGAAAAGTCGAAATGGGCCGATAAAATATACAAAGATCAAAATATGTAAAATTAGCAGGCATTCAACCCATAACCACAAACATGAGAATTAAATAGAATTATGAACCAAAAGATGTTTAATTTCGCCTCCTTACCTGGCAACTTCATTAGCCCCAAAAAATACTGCAATGTAGTTAAAAATATTAAGTGTTAGAAGCTCATGATTATGACTTTTTGTATAAAATTTGTTAAGTAAATTTTCATGCAAGTTAAAGGTCACGGTGAAATGAATACTTGTGTAAGTCTTTACATCCACCTAAGTTAGAAATAAGATAAGTTGTTCATACGTAGATAGTTATAAGAAGAAACAAGTATTATGATCCTGATACTCACTTGATCGCACCTTCATAATTTCTCCACCTCACCTGTATAATTCTGAAGCATCACAATGCAGAAGATCAATACTTAAATGGAAGAATCCAAAATCAATTCTTAAATGGAAGACATATAATCTCAAGTAAATGTATTTAATAAGTTATGGTTTCACCTTGAGTTGCTCCATCTCTTCTTTCTTTGGACAAACTTTGAGAAATTTTTTAACTTGATCAACATTTAAAACTACATTCTGCAAATAGCAGAGAAATCTATCATTAAACCTCGTAGAATTTCAAACTAACAAAAGAAACGGAATGAGTAAAAAAAACTTATTTTTTGCCACTGTCCTATTACCAACAAGTGTAACCGTGTTTCAAATGGAAAGTGTTGCGGGTAGAAACCGAACCATATTCCTGCTCAGATGTTCTTATATAATAATACTTCTTTGAGAAATTAAGTACTGCATGTACAAGATTTAGCTATAATAATAAGATGTTACAGAATGGGCTGTAAAAGATAAGTGTTTGAAGGTGCTTCACTTTCTTTTAGAGATCATATAACCAAATGTTTGAGTGTTTGTTGAATTATGATTATGACGAAATCAATAGCTAGAATGAACACAGATGACATGAATTCTGTGAAATGATGTAAAAAGTGTCTAGAATTAGGTTTAAAGAATGAGTAATTTTAGTTTACCCTTGGATGTATGAAACCGACTATTCAAAATCGATTATTTGACCCCCTAAATAATAAAGATAGTATGAGTTTATTGACACACTAATCAAATAACTATTTTCAAAGCGCAAATCCAAACACCCCTTAAGTATCCAAATTTAAAATTAAGAAGCCAATTAGATAAAGACAAGTAACAACATGATATTCACACTTAACACCATTTCAGAAAGCTGCATTTCAATCATTGTAAGCATAATTTCCGTGTTACTTGCCTCCTCAGATCAACATAGAATCAAGAACACATATGATAATAGGTAATTACTATTTACTAAAACTAACAAATCATGGTATACTTCTATCATAGAGTATAATGATAAAAACGAAAAGTAAAACATCATTTACATTGCATCACCAATTGAAAATTTTCGGGTTTTAAACTACCTTCTCCTTATGTGCCTCTTTAGGAGCAACATTCTCAAGCCACTTGTTAGGGAAAAGTACCTCAAGTTTTGATACATCAACTTCCGGTGGTCTAGAATTTAGTAACGCGCTTAAAATCAGTAGTTAAAATGAATGATAGATACCTACATGTATACATATAAGCATATGTTGAACTCACAAATAAACATACATGATTTTGATTAGCAATTTTCAATTACTTTCACAAAAGAAAAATACACCACAACAAAATGTCAAAATATATGAAACTGACTATGCAAAACCACCAAAGGGCATTTAGCCCAATGGTATCCCAGCTTATTAAATGGTGCTCCCTCCCTTAGAGATCAGGGGTTCAAGTCCTGCGGTGGATTGTGGAGTAGATTAGATGGGTGTGTGAGTTGTTGTTCTAAAAAATGACTATGCAAAACCAAGTATTAACCCCTGAATAATAGAGGTAAAATATGTTTAATTGAGACATTAACCAAATACTTAATTTCAAAAAACAAACCCAACACCCCCTAGGTATCCGAATTCAGCATTAAGAAGCCAATTATATAAACTTGTCTTAAAACATGACATCCACACTCACCACCATATCAGGAAGCGGCATGATTTCTGTGTTATTGGCCCACCTCAGATCAATCTAGAATCAAGAACATAGAGGAGAAAATGTAACTACTAAACTTAACAAATAACGGTATACATCAGGTATTACCATCTAGACCTTTTCGGGGTTCGAACTGGCATCCTTTTTCTTCTCTGCCTCGTTAGGAGCAGCTTTTTTGGGGGCTACGTCAGAGAAGAGTGCCTCAAGTTCTGATACATCAATATCTGGCGGACTAGAATTCATTGGCATAACATCAGTAGTTAGAATAAATGATATATACATAGTTGTATATAAATAAGATTATGATCTTAATTAGAAAGATTTAATTATTTTACAAAAGAATAACGAAACAATAAAGTTTAGAAACCAAATTAGACTGATGGCTACCTTTGGCTTTGCAGTTCCTCCCACATGCTTCCTTGCAAAGGCCTGGTTACCTTGTTCCATTGCAATGGCTTTAAGTTAGATTTTTTCACTACAGGTCCTCCACATTCACCACCTAGTTGACCAGATGGAGGTGGAGGGCTGCATGGCAGTCCAACTGCTCGAGGCGGCGGCGGTGGTGGTGGTGGAGGTACCGGTGCTCCATGCACTGACGGCGATGGAGGTGTGGATGTTACAGATGGAGCAGTAGCTTCATACATTGGAGGTGTTGGTAAAAAGCAATCATTCGAAGACTGCAACATTAACATCCTTAATCAAAAATCATGTCTTCTCAATCAATGCCACAACTTTTAATTCTCTAATTCTACTTATTTTGCAACCTAAACCCTAAACAACTTCATTGCAAAGTAACAAACCATTGGTAGCATGCTAAATTCAATTAACAAAAGAAAAACCTAAAGGACTGCAAGTAATATGATCATCCTTCAGATTGAAGTTCAAATTTTCACAATTGTACGTGCAGGTAAATTGTTGTTCAAATTTCAAAATCAAGCATAAATTGGAGGTGAATATATAGTAGTGTACGTACGGGAAACCCTATCGGAGATCTCAGTGAGGCGATCGGCGATCGGCGAATAGCTTACGATGAAACAAGCATCCTCACGATTCAATCCCTAATATTGATTCTTATTTCGTACGTCGAATAATATTGATCGATCGACCACATTTTCAGTTTCCGATTTCAAATTTCATTCATTAACTATTAACAGAAGAAATACCCACAAAAAAACGGGAAGTTTAACAATGAGATTTGGTGTTGTAAGTTATTGATGAGCGTCTCATGTTTAGATGGGGTTTTCAAAAGTATTTATTGGTTTTTGAAAGGGTAAAAAGATAATAATACCCTTCAAAAGTTTTAATTTTGACTTATTAAGATTTTTAAAGGGTATTATTGTGTTTTCACCCCTCCAAAAGTCAATAAATGCTTTTAAAAAGCATATCCAAACATTCACTTAGTGATACAAAATCATGCATCATATCATACAAAGGAATATGGTATTAGGACGGGCTTAATCATTTTAAGAGGCATTCAAAATCCATTTTTTAAAATTATGTGAGTGTGAGTTCTTAAATTTTATGAAATGGTTTAAGTGGTTGTGAGTGAAGGAGAGAGAAAATATTATTGTTCATATGTAAATTTAAAGATTCACTGTTCAACCTTTATAAATTTTTTAATATTTTTAAAAGTGATTGTGAGTGAAAGAGAGAGAAAAGATAATGAAAAATGTATAAAAATATATTATTTAATTGAAAGGAGAGAGAAGAAGTAGTGATTTTTAGTATAATTATAAGGATGAAAATAAGGAATGAGATGTGAATGCTCTAAGGACCTAAGCGAAAAACAAATTCGGGGCCATTTTTATATTTGTTGTTATAAATCGTCTTATTTTTCGTTTGTATTTTTGTTTATTTTTTAACAAGAAGATATGTTTGGTTAATTTTGATTTTACATTGAACTATTAAGTCATATCTTGTTCACAAAATATATAATGTTTATAATAAATACCGTAAAGCAAGAAAATTAGAAGTTAAAATTAAACAACTAGCACAGTGACACTTAACAAATGTGATAAGCTTATTACCGGACATCTAGACATATAATCACTTATTTTGTCGTTAGCCCCAAGTTCCCTAATTGCTTGTCAGGTGCATCTGAACATCTGTATAAGAAGTAATCGGAAACAGCTTAATAACTCACTTTAAACTTAATTCGCCTAATGATTTTCAAAAAAGATGGCCTTTGATTTTTTGAGAGCACAAGCTCTTTACTTTCCCTTAACTACTACTAAGCCGGTCTTGTGTAGTAATACACGTGCTCGCTCTCCAACGTTGTTGTTAAGCTAGTTAAAAACCAAATTAACGTGAGTACTTAAGGTAAAGATGGTATCGTGTTCACAATAAGCATGTGATTAGTAGTGTACGTTTTTATCTGATTATAAAAAATAATATAAAAAAAGAAAAAAGATTTAATTGATAGTAATTGATTAAACTAATGCTAACCTAGATTGCATTACAATTATGAAAGAGTAAATACAAAGCACATAAAAGTATGAGACAATAAATAAACAATCATTAAGTTTATGATAACACAATGTATGATATATACTTACATAGCCTCGTTTAACAGGACAATCAATGGACGCTTCCATTAAACAATGCATTTTTAACGATTCTGAATTAAATAATTCACGTTGTATGATGAGGTCATTATTAATTATCGAGTCGCCAATGATCATTGTGACAATCAATACACTTAATTCTTTAATGATGACAACTAGTGCAATGAAGTGATCAAAATAATTAATCTTTCAACACACGAACACATTGAACATGCAAGTCTAAACTTATCAGCTACTTTGAATACAAAACATACTTATGTCTATTATAAACTACAAGTGCGACTCAATATTGTTGAGTGGTTGAAGCCACTAAACAATAGTGGCAAACATTGTTGAGTGGTTGAAGCCACTAAATTAGTAGTGACAAACATTGTTGAGTAGTGGTTTACAACTCTTCCACTATTGATGGTTCAAAATCAATGTTGTAGTGTATAAATAGGTCTCTTGTATTTGTATCAAATCATCCCTCATAAGCATCTCAATAAACATTCCCCAGTTACCCCGTGGATGTAGGTCAGTTTAGACCGAACCACGTAAATCATCGTGTCTGTGTTTGTGTGTGTCAAGATAACCTAACATAAACATACTAGATGAAAATCTCAGTCAATGAGTAAGTACGATATGTGAATGATAAGATAATGATAAATTTTATTTCTATTTAATTTAATAGAAATGTTAAATTTAAGAAAGTGACCCGACTCAATATTTTAAACATTTGTGTAGCTAAATGGTATAAAATTATAACATGTACGAACATATGAGTTTGAAGCTTTTTATGTATATAACTCTTTCTTTTTATGCCCAACTTGACTAGCGCTTATCAGCTTCAGCCTCTATTGAATCACGTTCTATTCGTTGATGCACATACACATGCATGAAACACAAACTTTAAAAAACATAAAGTCATCTTGAAAAACTAAAAGATTTAGATCTATTCTTGTAACAATTTGGATAGTTCTATTAGGGTTTTTCCATATTTTATTTTTCCAATTTAGAAAATTCACAAATTTGAAGAAAATTTAGCAAAGATAATTCCAAAAGGTTACATATTAATGGTTTCTTTATGATATACAAACAACTTGTGGACTTGAGACAAGCAAGCAATTAACTATATATTCGTGGGTCAATGGTCTCAAAGCAACCTCATTAACCTTTCTAGGATTATGAAGTTTTTATTTTATTTATTTATTTATTTATTTATTTATTATTATTATTATTATCATCTAATATATGGCCTAAAATTAACATTGAAAAAAGCTGCTTATATAGTGGTTGGAATTAATCAGACGTAGATCCAAAATATAGAAGTAACTAGTTTTAGAAAACCCGTGTATTACACGGGTTGAATAAATAAAATATTAATATAATAAAACTTATGAAAAATAAAACAATATTTTAAAATATAATATGACTGAAATTACGTATATGTAAGTACTATAAGTAATAAAACAGTGATATCAACATTTATAACTTTGTTTTTAATTTTTTAAAAATAATATTTTGTTCTAAAACAAACCATATAAAACTATCATTTTTAAAATATTTTATTATCATAACTCCTAAATTAAATTATTTTTGGTTTTTAAATAATTTACTTTTTAAAAATAGTAATTTTATAATATATCATATTTTTAACAAAGTTTGATATTTTAGAAAAAAATATTACTTATAAAAATTTATTTATTTTGAAATAACATTAATAACAAATATTTTTCTTAATTTATAAAAAAGATATTTTAATCTAAAAAATGTTAAATAATATTATTAGTAATTAAGGTAATTATTTAATAAGAGAGAGAGGCGAGGAAATTTTGGTGAGGAGAATTGTGGTGGTGACACGTGTCATACCAAGTTACTCTTTTATTATAATAGATAGATTTTAAAAAATAATATTTTGTTCTAAAACAAACCGTATAAAACTATCATTTTTTAAAATATTTTATTATCATAACTCCTAAATTAAATTATTTTTGGTTTTTAAATAATTTACTTTTTAAAAATAGTAATTTTATAATATATCATATTTTTAACAAAGTTTGATATTTTAGAAAAAAAATATTACTTATAAAAATTTATTTATTTTGAAATAACATTAATAACAAATATTTTTCTTAATTTATAAAAAAAATATTTTAATCTAAAAAAATGTTAAATAATATTATTAGTAATTAAGGTAATTATTTAATAGGA
>BJCN01343415.1:0-12606 GCA_018326445.1 Flaveria brownii
TGTGTGTGTGTGTGTGTGTGTGTGTGTGTGTGTGTGTGTGTGTGTAAACGAATGTTTTAAATCTATGTTTTTGTTGTGAATGACCCACTGTGAGGTTTCCTGGGATCAGGGGCCTTACATCTATCCATGAATTAACAAATCCCATCAGTTTTCACCTCAAGTTGTTTATCCATTCCATGCAACGACTCAGATCCTACATTTTCTATTTTTAGAGCTTCTGTCCGTGCTTCCTTGATCTGTTCAGGCAGTTGAGTGCTGATAGTAAGCTGTAAAGCTCGCACTCCCTAGGCTTAGCGGTTTCTTTCCAGCTTAGAGCATTGGTAACCATATTTTCCTTCCTCGGATAATACTTGATAGCACAATCATAGTCATTCAATAACTCCACTCAGCGTTGTTGCCTCATATTCAGTTCTTTCTGCTCAAAGATATGCTGAAGACTCTTATGATCGGTGTAAAGAGTGCATTTGATACCGTACAAGTAGTGTCTCCAAATCTTCAGAGCAAAAACCATTGCACCCAATTCCAAGTCATATGTGGTATAGTTCTTCTCGTGTACCTTCAGTTGTCTTAAGGTGTAGGCTATCACCTTATTACGCTTCATTAGAACACAACCCAGTCTTTGAATGGATGCGTCACAGTACACCACAAAGTCATCCGTCCCTTCCGATAATGTCAGTATCGGTGCACTGTAGAGTTTCTGTTTCAATAATTGGAAGGCTGATTCTTGACTTTCTTCCCATTTGAATGCTATACCTTTATGTGACAAGGCAGTGAGGGGTTGGGCAATCTTGGAAAATCCCTCGATAAAGCATCGATAGTATCCTGCCAGTCCAACGAATTGACGTATCTCACTAGGCGTTTTAGGAACAAACCAATTCTTAGTTTCTTCCAGCTTAGCAGGATCTATATGGATTCCATTCTCATTCATAATATGATCTAAAAACTGCACCTCTCATATCCAGATGTCACACTTAGAGAATTTTGCATATAATTGTTCCCTCTTCAACAGTTCTAAGATTAACCTAGATGTTCTTCATGTTCCTCCTTGGTCTTGGAATATATCAATATATCATTGATAAAAACAATAAAAACTGATTAAGGTAGAGTGTGCACATGCGGTTCATGAGGTTCATGAATACTGTTAGCGCATTAGTCAACCCGAATGGCATGACCAAAAATTCATAATGACCATAGCGGGTCCGGAATGCAGTCTTCGAGATGTCTTGTTCTCGGACTCGCAATTGATGATAACCAAATCTTAAGCCAATCTTAGAATAGTAACTGGATCCCTAAAGTTGATTGAATAGATCATCAATACGAGGTAATGGGTACCGGTTCTTGACTGTGACCTTGTTCAACTCCCTCTAGTCAATGCACATCCGAATGTGCCATCCTTCTTCTTAACAAACAGGACAAGGGCTCTCTAAGGTGATGAGGTAGGTTGGATGAATCCCTTATCCAATAGCTCCTGAAGTTGTAACAACAATTCCTATAACTCATTTGGTGCCAATCGATAAGGTGCTCTAGCGATTGGGGCTGCACGGGGAGTCAACTCAATCTGGAATTCCACTTGGTGATGAGGGGGTAATCTAGGCAGGTCCTCTGGAAACACCTATGGAAAATCACGAACCACTGGAATATCCTCCATCTTCCTTTCCTCTTGTTGCTTGTCGGTCACCAAGGCCAGTATAGCTAGTCAGCCTTTATGTAGCATCTTCTTCGCTTTCATGATTGATATGATGCCTATGATAGCACCACTCCTTTTGCTTTTGAATGAAAGAATTTCTCCATCCTGAAGAGAAATACGTACAATCTTCTCATGGCACACTACCTCTACCTGTTTTCTGGATAGCCAATCCATTCCCACTATCACATCAAAGCTCCCAAGTGTAATGGGAAAACGATATATCTAAAAAACGTGTCCGGCCAGTTCTATCTTCCAACCTTGTGAATGTGCATGATGTGAATTTGTTTACCATCAGCTAATTCTATGGTATAGGTAAAGTCCAATGTAGAAGGCATATCATTCATTAGGTTACTAAACTTAGTGTAAATAAAGCTCCTATCGGCTCCAGTGTCAAATAATACAGTAGCATATCAACCATTTATAGGGAATTTACAGGAACTATAGCGGGATCGTTTAGAGCCTCACCTGAATCGATGACGAACGCTCTCCCTTTTGCTCTACCATTGTTGCCACCATTGTTTTCACCATTTCTAGCATTATTTTTATTCCCATTATTCCTATTATCATTACCATTATTCTTTAACTAAGGCAGTTCCTTTTTAGTGACCCTCTTTCCTACACTCAAAACAGCTCTAAGGTGTTTCTTGTGGTTTTTGTGGCTTTTTCATCAGCTCGCCACGGTAGTACTTCGTTGCGCGTCCCAACTTTCCACACCTTTGGCATTTGAAGTTATCACACCTGTCGGTTTGATGGTAATTGCAGCGATTACACTTAGGATACCTCCCCACGTCTTCCTTTTCCTTGGTTGGTGGTGGTGGTTTGATTGAAACCTCGGTTATTGTCAAACTTCCTCGGTTGTTGTTGTGGTTGGTTGCCTGAAGTTGATCCCTTGTTGTTTGAACAATCCCATTTGCATTTGTGGTCTGGTACACTAACCACCACACCCCGTTTAGGCAGTTTTGCCAGTTCCACTGCCTGGTTGGTCAACCTATGAGGCAACCATATTACCTACTGAATTGTTGTGGGGTTGGAGGTAGTAACCATACTTTGGATCTTCGGGACCGGTCCACGCAAGTACATTTTAATCCTTTTGTGCATCGGGGTCACCATCTTGGGGCACAATGTTTCCAGCTCGTGAGACCTGGTAGTATAGGCCTTAATCTCAGAACCTTAAATCTTCAACTACCACAACTTCATTTCCAGCTTTTGCACCTCATCCCGAGGGCAATACTCCTCAGTCACCATTGTCTTGAATTCATCCCATGGTAGGTCATTTTCCATTGCCTGACCTAACATTTGCACTTGGGCATTCCACCAGGATAGTGTTGTGCCTTCAAGTGTCCCAGTTGCGTATTTCACCTGATTAGCTGGCAGACAGTTGCATTTGGCAAAGATAGATTCAGTCTTCTCAAACCACCTTACTAGTCCCACAGTCGCTTTAGCTCCATTATAGGTGTGGGGCTTAAAATCCATTTACCTGTTTAAACAAATCAAAATTGTTAAGTTTAACGATTTAAACAAGCAAGTAGAATGTTTGTCATGTCACTTGTATCATTTACCCGCTGGCTGTGCAGCGGGCACTTGTGCAACACGCACCGCAGCCACTGCCGCCTACACATGCTCATTGATTAGGGTAGTTGGTTCTACAGGGGTTATGTTAACCGCTCCCGTGGCGCGCCCACATCCAGCACCACGTCCAGCGCCACGTTTAGCGCCACGTCCACGATCACGTCCTCTACCTCTGGCTTCCATTTTCACTTTACATTCACAAACACAAAAATGAGCAACATGTAACATATTCATCTCACAAAAGCATAGTAAAGAGTAAGAAAATAAAGCAGTTTATCAACCATAACATTTATAACCAAAATAATAACCAAAGATAAATAAATTGTAACCAATTCACAAAATATTCAATCAATGTCAAAAATTTTAGTTTTTCAGTTGGGTGGGAAACAACCCTTCCCACATAGGTTTTAAAAAGAAAAATACTACGTAGTCTAAGTCAAATGAAAGTGAAGATTAGTCTAGGACATCAGATCAATCACTGTCTTCCTCCATCTCTTCAGGCTCTTCTTCCTCTTCCGGGGCTTCCTCTGGTTTTTCCTCAGGCTCCTTTTTAGGCTCCACCTCGGGTCCCGCAGCTATGTGTATTGCCGTAAACAGTGCCTCTAAATCACCAAGTCTTACCCTATAATCATGGATGGTGTTGTCTCTAGCCTCTGAACGGTGGATCATCTGGGTCATCCTATCAGTCAAAGTGCATTGAAGTTGATAGCAGTTATATTGTAGGTCTTTCACCTCTGCTACTTCTTTCTTTGTCTCTCGCATCTGATGCCGTAGTTTGGCGATGAACCTTGTAATCCACTAAGTGCCTAGTTTTTCTATGTCCAAGGGAGCAACTAAAGCTGCAATCACCTGCTCGGTAGATTGTTTTGTCGGAGGGAGGGAAAGTGTAAAATGCTCAGATGTGGTTCTAGTCGTCGATCTCTTAGTAGGCACGCACACCCTATATATCATGTGGTCCACATAATCAGGATAATAGCTCCAATACCACAGAGCATCACGTTCCATAAGCGCAAACGGTTGATCCCAATCCATATCTTTGGGAGGGTTGTCAAGTCGAGGCCACTCAGGTGTTCGGTCGGGTACATGAGGAGGAGGAGGGGAATCAGAATGTGAAGGGGAATCAGAACCTGCTGGTCTCTTTCTCGCAGCTAGTGAGGATGATGCCATACTACAGGGTATGTGATGTGCATGCGAATGAGTATATAGTAAGCGAATAGGCAACGGCTAACTAACTAACTGTGTGCGGTTATAGACTAGTATGTATGCAACCTATTTCCCTATAACCAATGGCTCTCATACTAATCTATCACATCCTCAAAATCCATGTGCGGGGTTTTACCATGAGAACAAACCAGGATCTCAGTCATTAGTTATTTAGAACGACACTATATGCAACATTTAATATAAATTGGAGTTTGAAGCATTAAAACATTACGTAAGCGTTTTGTAAATAAGTTAAACCCAAAGTACTAGAAGTCTAACATGGTAAAACAAGCACCAAACCATAATTTAAACCAAATGTAAACCATTAAAAAAGTAAATGACATCAGTTTTCTAAATGCACATGCTTGACCCGTGCGTGCGCCTACAACAGCTGTTAACCTCGACCTGAGAATAGCATACTAAAAGAGTAATAGTTGCAAAATATAAGAAGTGATTTCGCAATAGATGCTCATAAGTAATAACCATAGTGATTTCGCAATCGAAGCTAACATGTGTTTCATTTGTTTGCCTCCCATCATAACCTACCAAGTTGTGATGATGCTAGTGTCTAGGACAATATTACACCCGTTTGACCTCGAGTCGCACCGGCGGGGCTTGTCAGGCCCGGTAGTACTACTCAACAGTTCCCGCTAGTTATCATTATTAATGATCCGAAAGTGTGAGGGCTTTCATGGTACGCTACACTATGTTATACTAAAACAACTTATCAATGTAAAGCATTTGTAAGATAAACAGTATACTATCTCCCCCAAAAAGAAAGTAAGTAAAACCGATGGGGCATAAACTCGCTTGGTGTGCACACGAGCAAAAGAAGCAACGAAATTAAAGAGTAGGAAGGCAACCCGTCAAAGATTACCTACATCACGTGAGTTTGTAAGTATTCATGATTAGAAAGACCTAACAGATCGTATGAGCTCAATAAATATATTGACCAAAATGCTATGGAACACAATAGCAAAGTTGACCTAGTTAATGCACTTGACCCATTGGTGACATGTTAAGTTAAGTTGTTTAGCCATAAATAGTATCACATTATACGTCATGATTTCATAGGTCATCACAAAAGCATATCACATAATCTATTATGTACTTCTTAAGTCTCATCAAGATCAATATTCATCATAACACATAATTAGTACAATATATCATACTTGTATTCTTGCACATTTTCCAAGAAACCTAGATTTTGCAAATAGTTCACAACCATCCAATTAACCCAATCAACACAATCTAACACATTAGACATCATCAATAAACATTCTAACATGATCCTAGCATCATCTACATACCAAATTCACATGATCACATGTTTCATATAAATAAAGTTCCGCTTTCGGGAAAATAACACCAAAAAGTCCAACTTTCATCAACTTCAATACAACTTCATCAATAACATGCCTAGACTAGTTCATAGACACCATTAAAATACATTAATCAATCATAATTCACTAGAACATGTATCTTGATGATCCAAAAGTTTTTATTTCGGACAATCTATGAACAAGATACCATATTTCACCCATGCATAATCATCATAAAACAACATCTATTGAACACTACTAACATCCTATAATCATCAAAAGCCATCAATTGCACAATCTCATTATCAAAAGTTACTATTTTGGGGTAAGTTATGAACTAGGTCATCAAATTATGGATTTCTTGCACAATCGACCTAGATGAACATTCATATAACCTAACTATCATCATATCATCATCAAATCATCATTAATTTCATCTTTTCATCCCAAATTTCAAATACCGTGAAAAACTTGTTAGAAACTAACCTTAAAATGTATAAGGATGATGATTAACACTTGCTAACACCCGAATCCAATCAAAATCGATCCTTGGTGCTTGTTCTTGTTCAAAATCACAAGGGATGGGATGTTTGGGATTGGTTTTAGCTGCAAGGAGGGTGGGGGCTAGGTTTGGGATTTATTTTAAACTTAACATAATTAGATTTTCCATTTAAACCATCTTTTAATCAACTTTTGTAAAGGTTAATCTCTTTAGCACTTTTTTAACAATTTTAACAACAACTACAAGTATTATTAATCAATAATAATAATCATAAACATTTTCAACTAATGGCAAACTCATGAAATAAATATTACACATAGTCACGTTACCAAGTAAAATTTACAAATAATATTTAAAATCTATAATTTCATAACAATAAATTAATAATCTATATTATTAATTAAGTTATTATCTAATAGCCATTGTTAATTATTATTAAGTCACCAACGTTCAATGACAACTAGTGTGTGCTCACGATACATGCCTGCAAGACCTAACGAAACTAACGAAGTTTGGTAATGAAAAATTACCGGATCTGACAGGACTCCTCCTAGAGAGTAAACACATGATGATGTGTGTGGGGAAGCTGACTTCATAAATACTAGTCCTGAACCTCAACCACAACCTGAGTCTGCTGTATTTTCACCTACACGGGTTACATTAGAGTAGAGGGTTAATGAGTTAGAGAGAGAACACTTAGAGAAGACATAGTTGATGAGTGAGATGTGTCAGAGTCTAAGTGACAAAAATGAGAAGATTAAGATATTAGAGAGTCAATAATAGTTTTTAATCAGTTATGTTCAAATGTTGGAGCAGAACTTGAGAGATCTCACTTCCCGTGTGTATTCTTCATTTACTCAATATCATACCACGGAAGTTGGAGAATCTAGTGGACAACAAACAACTGATCTTGGGTTTGGTAAAAATCCAATTGCTGATACAGATCACATTGTTGATCTAGTTGATACTGAAAGGAATACAAACACAGCTAATGTTGATCAAGAGCCTATTTTAGATATTCCTGTTCAGGCTACTGAGGATATGCTTGTATATTTTACTGGAGATGTGCTTGTAGAGTGTAACACCCTGAATTTTATTTTAAAGAAGAGAAAATAAAAAGTATCTAGAAAGAAAAGAAAATGGATACATGTGGAAAAGGGGTCAAGTGTAAAAATGTACAAAACTTTATTATTTATATTATAAAGAGCATGGCCGTCCATTTTGGCTTTCTGCAACCCCATCCTCGGTTGAAAAGAAGAAGAGAGAGAAGCTCTCAATTTTAGAGGGAGAAAGAGGAAGAAGAAGCTGTAAAGGTATGTTTGCTTGAGTATATGTTCAGTTAAAATTTAACCGAATCCACGAGTGGTTAATTGAATTCTTGGTGTTTTAAAGTTTGTGTTCGAGAATTTGAAGTTGAGCTTGCTTATGGAAGTGTTTAGTTCAAAGACCTACTTCAAGGTGAGTTTCTAGAACCCCTTTTACTGATTTTAAAGTGTTTGGGGCTATTACGCATACCGTGTAAATGTTTTTAAAAAAACTGTGGGTTTAAAACTTTATGTTTGAAAATAATATGTGTATGTATGTTTTAGAGTTTGATTATGGCCAAGAAATGGATGTTTGAATGTTCTAAGAGCCTTAGTATGTTAGATCTGTGTTTGGGTAGTATTAGAATGATAATCGGGTCTTGCATGAAGAAAATATTTCAGAATGATCCCATACGCCTAAGGTTGCTCATGCCCCTAAGTGTTCCCATGCGTGTAAGGTCATGCGCCCAAATAGTTGCCATGTGCCCAAAAAGTGCCCATACGCCTATGTGTTGGCCATGCGCCTAAATAGTTCTCATGCGCCCAAGTTGCTAAAATGACTAAGTGTTGATGCGCCTGAACAGGCGTCATGCGCCTGCATAGTGGTAAAGCGCCCAAACAGGGCTCATGCGCCAAAATAGCGCCCATGCGCCCAGACTGTTTTACACTTAAATTTTTTTATGCTCATGCACCTGAAAAGTCCCATGCGCCCATTTTGGACTTAGGATTTTCTAAGTGGTTTTAAGTTATAGAATGGGGAGATAGGCCTTGTTATGATGTGATGATTTATGCTTGATGTGTGCATGGTGATGCGGTGATGATTATAATGTGTTTTGTGTGTAAGTGATATGTTATCTTTCTTCGTTAAAGATTATTTACGTATTATGTTTTGTAATTCATTATGTATTACTTTACATGGTATGATGTATGAACGAATAAATGAATGAATGTAAAGTATTATGTAATGGAGTAAAAGATAATGATAAAGTACGAAATGAATGAATACGATAAAGTATGAAACGAACGAACACATGAGATAACGAATGATGAGTATGGAAGTGACGGATGATGAGATCCTGTCCCGTACCCAGATACTGTGTCAGTCGTCGGACATGAGTCGGGGGTTTGTTTATGTAACACCCGAATATTTTAATAGACGAGAAAGAAAGAATAAACGTGATAAAAGAAGGAAACATAATTTAACCCAAGTTGAGGGATTAAAAGTGTCAAAAGGACAAAAACTATCAAAAGTTGGTACAAAAGTGGGCATGGCCGCCCACTGTACCTGCATATTAACTTTCTGTCAATTTTCTAAAGAAAGAAAGAGCAGAAAGCTCTCAGGTTGTTGAAGAAGAAGAAGGAGAAGTCGAGATTCAAGGTATGTTTATGGTATTTTCTTGTGTTCTTGGCTGATTCTAGCCTCGGGGTTATGATTATATGTGTTTGTGTGCTCAGTTATGTGTTTTAGTGGGTTTTTAGGTGTTTGAACTCATAAGTGCATTCAGGTTTGAAGGAGCCTATCCGAAAGGTTGCCAAAGGTGAGTTCTAGAACCCCCTTTTTACATGTTTAACTGATTTTGGGGCCAGATATACATGTATTGACACTTTTATAAAATGGGTATTCATACCCGTATGTGTATGTGTTCGCAGGTGGGGTATGATTTGGGTAAACTTAGAATATGATATATGTTAGTTTTGGGAGTGAATTATGTTGATTAGTGTAAGTTGGTTGCCCATGAGCCTAAATAGTGGCACTTGCGCCCAACGGTCAGGATTGCCTAAGTGTTCCCCATGCGCCCAAACTCATGCGCCCAAATACTATGCATGCGCCTAGGCACTCATGCGCCTGCACAGTGCCCATGCGCCTAGAATGTTGCCTAAAATGACCAAGCGCTGGCCATGCACCCAAATAGAGCCCATGCGCCTAAAAGTTTACCATGCACCTAAGTGTTCCCATGCGCCCAGAAGGCCATGCGCCTAAGACTTAGAATATTTTTCTAAATTTTTGAGGAAATTTAAAGTATAGGATTTGACTTGGGATGTTCTCGGGTGTAATGTAAGTTGACTTTATGATGTTATGTGTGATGTGATGGATGAGTTTATGGCATGTATGATGATGTTATGCTTATGTATGATATGTTTCCTTATGCTCCTTGTTATGTATTATTCCGTGACCTACGAGTATGAGATGAACGTGAAGTATTATGTAACGTAAAGCGGAAGTTAATGATAATGATATGTGAAGCATAAAGAAAGAATGAATGCATGCATTTATGAACGAACAAATGTAAGGAAAATCTTGCAAGCAATGTATGGAGGTTCACACCCAATGAAGAGTGTTAGCTCAACTGTGTGTGGGTTAGCTACCCCGGAAGGATGCACACTTGGGTTTAAATCCTTGTGATTGACCATACGTGTGGGATCTTACCTCTTACCCCGGTACTGTGGTCAGGCCACCAGGCACAATGTATGGGAGTCTATCTATAGACTTCTGCCCAGTACCCGCTTTATACATGATGGTGGAGTATAGCACGTGGAATTGGTCTGAATGAATTTACCCTGGTACTGTGGACAGACCACCAGGCATAATGTATGGGAGTCTATTTATAGGCTTCAGCCCTATACCCGCTTTGTGCATGACGGTGGGGTATAGCCCGTGGCATTGGCCCGGGATGTGAGGAGATAAAGGTGAATGCACGTAAAGTACGGTAAGGTAGATAAAGAATGATAACGATGACGTACGATGATGAATAAACTAAAGTTAATGAACGATGATAAAGATAATAATAAGATTATCTATTTGTACGTATGATGTATGAGCACATATGAAAGTAAAGAACGGTTTGAAATGATAAATAAAGTATTTTATTTATAAAACTAGAACTCACTCAACAACACCGACTTTTATGCATTTTCTAGTTGGCAGGTGATTGTTGCTGAGGATGGCACGGGGCAGCTACTTGGCTTATTTTTGGATGACATCCATTTTATATTGCGATAATGTTTTTGTGATGTAATGCAACAAGTGATGTTTTATAATGTAACAATGATTTATTATTTTGCAAAAGCAATTATAATTATATGAATTGGTTTTAAGTAATTTCCACTGTGATGTTTTAAACAAATGTACGATTTATGTGCGATGAATGACCAGCTATAAGCATCTTGGGTACGGGGCCTTACAAGTTGGTATCGGAGCAAAAGTTTAAGAGAATTGGGTAATGATTTTATAAAAAAAATTAAACTGAGAATGGGACGGAAAGGGAAGGGATGCCAGTCCAAGTAGCTACGTGCCATCAGGTGCATTCCTTAATGATAACCGGTATTACGTGTGCGTGATATGTGATTTATGTGCCTTTAGTAGATTTAGATACTAATGTAGTTAGGATAGGAAATGCTTGGGGTGTGAAGAGTAAAGTAAGTGGCTAATCACAACTGACCACTGTAATTAGGGACTTACTATACTTAACATAAACTGATCTATTCCCTCGAATGACCGTGTTAGTGTTTGAATCTTATAACGTGTTAGAGGATGGCTAGTGGTAGATCTTCCAAGGCTTCTCGAGGTGGAGGTCGGGGTGGACGTGGTACTGGACCACGGGTCACGAGAGGAAGGCCTAGAGCTGAAGAAGTGGCTCATGAAGAGCCTGAGACCCCTCATCCAAAGGGTGGTGATGAGAGTGCTAATTTGAGGGCCTTAGTGAAGGAGGTTGTGGTGGAGGAGGTTCACCAGGTCATGCAGACGATCTTACCGTCTATGGTGACTGAAGTAATAAAGGTTGTAAGAGAAGGAGAGATGAAGGAGAGGAACAGGTCCTCGAGAGGGAGAGAGCAACCGGAGACTGAGACGGTTGTCCCTACTGACGAGGTGGAGGAAGAAGAGCATGTGCCGGTGGCAGCATGAGGCTGTAACTATGGAGCATTTCAACAATGCAAGCCCCCAACATTCGATGGCAATGACACTGTTGCTGCTGTTCATCGATGGTGAGAGAGATGGAAGTTGTGCTTGACATCAGCGAGTGCAGGGAAGATCAGAAGGTGAAGTTTGCTACTCATTCATTTGCACACTTGGCTCTATGTTGGTGGGACAATATTGTCCAGGATGAAGTGGAGTGAGCTAGAGAAATGGGTGGTTGAATAGTTCTGTCCTTATTGGGAGTTGAACAAGGTGGAGAGAGAGTTCCTGCAGCTGGAGGCGGGAACCATGACATATCAACAATAAACCACCAAGTTTAATGAGATGGCACCGCTAGTGCCGGATCAGGTAACACCCTTATCACGGAAGATCAAGAGATACATTCAGGGCTTGCCGGCGGACATCCACAGGCATATGATCGCTGCCTAACCGAGCACGTTCAGGTCAACGGTTGATTTGGTGGGAAGACTGTATGATGAAAGGGAGGTAGTGGTGGAGGAGGTGAGCAAGAAAGGTGGTGGTGACCAGAACTAGAATAGGAAGCGGTTTGGATGGGGTGGTGCTCCAACAAACAACAAAAGTGCACGAGTGGATGACTGACGTGTGGTCACACCCAGTGCGGGGTCGAAGAGGTGTGGAAAATGAGGAAAGGAGAATACCGGAGAATGTAGGTGCGGATCGAATGTATGCTTCAGGTGTGGAAGGACGTGACATGTAGCAAAGGACTGTCGTGTGGCTATATAATGAGCAGGGAATGAAAGAAGCCAAGGGCTGAGGGTTCCGGAGCGAAGAAGATGACTGGGACTGAAGGGCAGAAGGCGAGCGCCAGAGCTTTCACCATGACCAGGGAGGAGGCTAGCACTAACCCTGCTGTTGTGTCAGGTACGTTTCTAATAAACCAAACTCTTGGTTCTGTGTTATTTGATTCGGGTGCTAGTAGAAGTTTTATTTCTGCTGCTTTCTGTGCTAATCTGCCTATTAGTAGTAGATGTATTTATGAGCCTTTTGATGTAGAAACTACCATAGGTAAGTCTACAAGGATTTCTTACTTGATTGAGGGTTGTGACATAGAACTAGAAGGTCATAAGTTTCCTGCTAGACTT
>BJCN01343420.1:1597-17532 GCA_018326445.1 Flaveria brownii
ACATACATAACATACATCATGCATAAACATGCAACATCATCATGCCCAACATACCCTCTAAGAAACCAACGGTCATCTTACATGTACTTACGGGAACTTTCACGTCAAAACTTACATCTACACTTTCCCCCGAAAGTCAGCAATTAAACTATGCTTCTCTTCGGGTACAACAACCCTATTTGGGCGTATGGGCACCCTTAAGTCGCACGACCTTCATGCGACTGAACATCATACGAATGGACCAATGCGGATGAACACCAATGCGGATGAACACCAATGCGGATGAACACCCAATCGTGCGAATAGATCCTCAATCGTGCGAATGAACACTATACGAATGGATCTCGTGCGGTTGAACAATATGCGAATGAGCACCTATGCGAATGAGCACCTATGCGAATGGGCTCCCAGTCGCATGACTCCCCATACGACTGGACCCCCAGTCGTGCGACTGAACCTCAGTCGTGCGAATGAACTCCAATCACACTGCATTCGGCCGCGTGGCCTCCAGTCGGTCACCTAGCCCTAACTGATGCAGAATGAAGTTCATCCCGAACCCAATCTGATTATATATATATATATATATATATATATATATGTATGTATGTATGTATGTATGTATATATGTATGTATAAAAATGTTATATTTTATAAATATATTTTATATAAAACATATTTGAATATGCAAAATAAATATTATATTTTACAAATGTATATATATATATATTTGTTTGTGTGTATATATGTATGTGAAGGAATGCAAAAATACATATAATTCATTTATTAAAACTAATGCATGTCTATATAATAACCAAAAAGTTAGAATTACTAACCTTTAATATATATTTTGATGAACACTTTGAGTTGAGTAAGAAGATAACAAATAAGATCTTATATAAGTATAATTTGAATCACTGTAAATAAAAATATAATATACATCAGATTGAACATATATGTTTATTGTCTTTAATATAAAAGAGTAAAAGAAATTAAATATTAATAACCTTTGATTATGTGAAAGAAATATGTGTTTTTATTTTTTTGAGAGGTTGAAGAACATTGAATATTTCTTTGAAAGGTTGAGATTGATTGAGGTTGAATATGATTGTTTGAGAGTTTGAAACGTGTCTGTAATTCGAAATTTAAATTATAATCTAATTTCACGTGATTTGTTATTAAAACCGGTGAAGAAATACACAAAAAGAACGTGTGCAAAACAAAATAAAACCCGTTTTAGGCGGTTTTAATTGTTTTAGGCGGTTATGTTTTATTAAATTTATATAAAAAACAGGGGTAAATTTTTTTGGACGGTTTTCCTCCTAAACCGTCAAAAAAACAAAAATCTAACCGCAATAAATTTTCTACTAGTGCTCCAAACTTTCATTAAAGGTAAATGCCTATAAATTCTTATAGAAAATTTGAAGCTTTTTAAATTTTAATGGTTCATTATGTCATCCTATCTCACTATATGATATTTGTTTTATATTTTTGTTCAAAGAAATTTGGAGCCGTGGCTTTTTTCTTTCAAAAAACATAAAAGTTTGCCACGTCATACTTCCTTAAAACCCTTTTTTGTTTGTTTTTAGTGGGTGAAGTTAACATATTTTTAGAGCTGTGTTCAAGGGTTCCCTATGGACTTTTGCTAAATTTCTAGATAAGTCACTAGACTTTACTTTTATAAGATTAACTAGTATTTAGACGTCGCGTTGCGTCGGGACATAAAGATATGAAAAAAACAAATGTCGTAACATTGCCTCGAAATTACACATTCAAGGAGATGTCAATAACATCCGTAACTTTATATAAAATAGGCCAAATACCCTGTTGCGACGGGGCGTAAGACAATAAAAAAGGAATGTCGAAATGTAGCCAAGAACTCGCTCATCGAAGGCGGTGTTAATAATATACATAACTTTATAAAAAAGAACAAAATAGTCGTGAATTTGTCCATTGCAGCAAGACCGTCGAATAAATTTAAACTTTATGTAAAAAAATGTTAAAAAATTATGTTAAAACATCGATAAAAAACATGTCACAATGGCAAAAAAAATCATCAAAACATAAGCACATGCAAATTGGGATATAAAAACATCTTATTTTTAGAGTTGTAGGAAGAAAAAGAAAATGAACTAAAAAATTAAAAAGTTCAATAAGTTTTGACAGGTTGTATGTTTTCATTATAAATGAAATTTAGACCGAAACATAAATAAAAATAAATATATATCACAATGATTATTTAGAATTTTATAAAATACTAACTTTTAAAAGTTATTAGAGAAAAAATAATGAGTGTGCTAAAAAATAAATATATATAGATAGGGTATAAAATGTAATATAGGTAAATGTGTGGGGTAGAAAAAATAATAATTGAAACTCTATTTAGAAGTAACCTAAAAGTTTAAACAAATTACCAATTTATCATTGCATATTAACTTGTACTATGTGCATAGACTATGTTGAATTTGGTTTTTAAAGTATAGTTAATTCCTTTTAAAACTTTTTTAACATAATCACGTTTCTGGACTTTTCAACTTACATTTAACTAAAAGATTTGCATAATTAAGTCCTTAGCAACATTTAACACAAATATTTGCATAATTAAGTCCCCAAGGCCAAAACTTTATTACGACCATTTTTTATTGTATTTATTAGGACTTGTCGATGTTTTCTAACGGCTATTTAATACTTCATAAGTTAGTAACACTAATTTAGTAATTAATCAATCATGTTATAGATTGAACTCATGATCTTCAAAAGAAGCAAAACTTCTCACCTTCTTATTCTTATTAGACCACTAAACCAATAGATCATTGGCACCTTTCAATGAGAGTTTTTAGAGAGAGCGAGATAGAGAGTATCCATTTAATTCGTATAATCAAGAGAATGACTGGGCAAAACGCATTAGGCTTATGAGATGAGCTTTATTAAACTTTAGTCAAATTTGTTGGGCCCAAGCCCATAATAAAGTAAGCTTTTCAATATAAATTGTACCTAGTTATCTAATTGTACGAACTAATCTAATTAGTAGAATATTTAGATGGTTAATTAGAGCCTCTACAACGAAGATTTTGTAAACCCATGTACATGCCACACGACGTTAAAAGACGGATTCCCCTCGTCCATGAAAGGTTTTATATGGTGATGTTTATGGGGACAGCCATCAACATATGAGTTGAGTACGTTGGTCCCTTCACTCCCTTGTGAAAGGTATTTAAAACACTTACGCTAGAAGAAGAAGCAGGGATAAAATTATTGTGGCATATTTAAAGATGTTGCTTAACACAAAAAGATAAAGAAAGTAATGTTGTAAAAAATCTCAAATAAATAAAACAAGAACCGGGTTTGTATAATTAGTTCGTAAGCAAGGGTTACATGAAATATCAAAACAAACTAGTATGCAGTGAAAACACTAGTCATCACAAGTAACAAGTAACAAGTAACATAACTATCAACTTGAACAAAGGTCTTGAATAAAGATGGGTTCAAACTCTGATGGAAAACAAGAGGAATAGATCGATGCTTCTACTAATGTAGGAGTAGAGAACCTCCTTTTATACTCAGAGAAGAAGTAGCCACTTAATTTGATGGTAAAGGCTCCTATTGTTGGAAAATTATTCACATAATAATGGTATTATAACCATTCGTTAATAATAAGTAATTATGTCAATATGACATAGAACCTAATATTTATTTGATGGATGTAAATATAAATATTGATAAGTAAATGGGGTATTATGATTTCCTTTACATATATACTGGTATATAAATAAGAGACAAGGAATTAAAAATCATTGATATTAGGGTTCTAGAATATTGATTCATAAACATGAATTATGATATTAACAGAACATAACGGTACTCAATGATTCTTATTCAAAGTGTTAAAACTCAAAGTACATACTACACTACTTATTTATAGTAATTAGAAGAACTAACAAACTATTTACACATCTAGTCCTCACACTATACATTCTATACATTTTAAGCACAAAGTTTCTAAAACACTAAACATTATAAAGAATTAACACTAACAATCACCCCCTTAATTCTTGTATTCCTCCTACTCCCAGCTTGATCTTCATATCAGAAAACTTGATCCTCGGTAGAGCTTTAGTAAGCATATCAGCCTTTTGCTCTTCACCACTAATATGCCTTACCACCACCAAATTCTTTTCAACACAGCTTCTTATATAGTGGTATCTGACATCTATATGCTTAGACCGCCCATGAAACACTAGATTTTTCATCAGTTGAATAGCTGATTTATTATCCACATGAATCAATAGGTCCTATCTTAACATCAGTCAATTCTTCCAACAAGCCTTTGAGCCACACAGCTTGTTGAGCAGTGGCTGTTGCAGCCATGAACTCAGCTTCACAAGAAGACAGAGCTACTTTGTCCTGTTTCTGACTAACCCAATTGACTGGACCACCTTCATAGTAAAATACCATCCTAGTGGTACTTTTACCATCAGACTTAGTAGGTGCATGTGAGCTATCACTATAACCCACCAGCTCCCCTACACCCCATACTTGTACCATATCCCTTGCTCCAATGTTCCTTTTAAGTACCTCAAAATGGTTTTAACAGCTTGCCAATGTAAAGTCTTAGGAGACTCCATAAACCTACTTGCAATACCAACTGCATAACTCAAATCAGGTCTAGTTTGAGTTAGATATCTCAAGCAGCTTATTACTCTTCTATACAAAGTCACATTCACTGGCTCACCGTCCTCATCTTTTCCCAACTTCAATCCTAAATCCATGGGTATTTTAGTGGAGTTGCATTCCCACTTTTTCTGGTCTTCTAATATCTTCCTTGCATAACCCGACCGAGTCAAGAAAATCCCATTATCTACCTGCTTCACTTCTATGCCCAGGTAGTAATTCAACAAACCTAAATCAGTCATTTCAAAACTAGACATCATCATGGTTTTAAAATCATCAACAACCTCTTCACTAGAACCAGTTGCTATAATATCATCTACATACACACCAATTATCAATGAACCTTTACTAGACTTTCTTTTGTACACTGCATGTTCCCTTGGGCACCTTTGAAAGCCAAACTTAATTAGTGTATCATGTAACTTCTCATTCCAAGCCCTTGGAGCCTGTTTAAGTCCATACAAGGCTTTAATGAGCTTATAAACCATCTTTTCTTTACCAGGCTTCACAAAACCCTCAGGTTGTACTACATATACTTCTTCTTTTAACTCTCCATTCAAGAATGCTGTCTTGACATCTAGATGATGGACCTTCCACATATTTACTGCTGCCAAAGCTAGAATTACCCTAACTGTCTCCAATCTAGCAATAGGGGCAAACACCTTATCATAATCAATGCCATATTTCTGTACATTGCCCTTAACAACCAATCTGGCTTTATGCCTTGTAATTTTGCCTTCAGCATTCTACTTAAGTTTGAACAACCATTTCAAACCTATAGGCTTCACCCCTTTAGGACAAGGAACTAGCTTCCAAGTACCATTCTTCTCAATACTATCAAGCTCATCTTTCATGGCATTCCTCCAATCAGAGTTATCTTTAGCCTGCTCATAGTTTACTGGCTCTTTCATATGTAACAACAACTCTGAATCACTGAAACTTAGAGGTTCAAAAGGGATCTTTTCCAAGATATCAGTCCTACTAAACACATCATCCAGAGTTGTGAAACCTTTAGGAGGGGTGTCATCATATGCTGATCTAGGGACTTGATCAACATTAGATGTGAATTCCTTTCTCTCACTCCCTGAGTCTTGATCACCCTCGATAGTTTGAACATTTCCATTTACATTAGTTGATTCAGAGGTATTGATATGTTGATCTTGGGTAGGAACTTCATTACCTTGACTCTGTGACTCTTGTTCAGACCCTGTCTCATATGCAGAGTTGTTCCCTTGTTCTGAGGTTAACATTTCCACTCCAAAGCTAGCATACTTCTGGCTGGAGTTATCATGACTAGTTGTGTCCCACTTCTAAGGTTCTCCTTCTTCGAACTTTACATCCCTACTGACTACAATCTTACCAGTCACAGGGTTATACATCCGATATGCCTTAGATCCAGGTTCTATTCCCAGATGCACCATGGGTGTGCTTCTATCATCCTATTTCCTGACCTGATTCCCAGGGACTTTTACATAAGCCTTGCACCCAAACACTCTTAAGTGTTTTAACTTTGGTTTCCTTTCATACAAGCTCTCATAGGGGGTCATCCTCACTAGTGCCTTAGTTGGGCTTCTATTCAGCAGGAAGACAGAGTGTCTCACTGCTTCAACCCATAGGTACAAAGGTATGTTCATTGCTTTCAGGATAGATCTAAACATTCCCATTATGGTTTGGTTTCTCCTCTCCACAACACCATTCTGTTGTGGAGAGTAAGGTGCCGTCAAGAACCTTTTAATACCATCCAAACTACACAATTGCTCAAAAGTTTTGGATGTGAACTCTCCTCCCCTATCTGTTCTCAGGGCCTTGAGCCTGTAGTTAGTCTCCACTTGAATCTGGGCTTTAAATGTTTGGAATGCCACCGGGGCCTCATCCTTTGACTTAAGCATATACACCCACATATGCCTAGAGAAGTCATCTACTATTAGCGTGAAATATCTATTCCCAGCAGGGGTAGGTGGATCCAAAGGACCACACAAGTCAGCATGCACAAGTTCCAGAGGATACTTTGCCCTGAAGACACTTGTGGTGGGGTAAGAGTGGCTTCTGTGCTTACCCACTAGGCAACTTTCACATAGCTGGGACTTGTGATTGATCTTAGGCAGTCCCTTTACCATGTTGTACTTGGACATGTTATTCATAGATCTATGGCTAACCTAGAAAGAGTTTATTATTATCAATCTCAGATTGGAGAGAGCAATTTACAGTTACATGAGATGTCTTTATATAATAGTTGGATTAGTGTTAGTAACTTGTCCCCAAAGTTGTGCTTAAAATTCCATATTGGCCAAATCCCATAATTCTAGTTTTTCTGCCAAGGTGTGATCATTAGTGTAGAGAGTCAGGTGACTAGATAAAACATCCAGAGCTGACCAAATTGCCGAAAGCTGCCTTAGCGTAAACGCTCACCACTAAGGACTGAGCTGTTTGTCAAGGCTGATCAGACTTCACAAGTCTACAGCATAATCAACCCAAGTAATTGTTAATTCTCCTAAAGTAACAAAGTTACATAATTTTAGTCAAAAGTTCATCAAACAAAGCGTAAAGCAGTCATGAATAGTTTGTTCTCTTACTGTTGTTTTGCTAAGTCTAAATTTTTGGAAAGAACTTTTAAGTGAAAATTTTATCATCCTATATGTAGTGCAGTGGTTATTGTGTTCAAACGCCAAAAGAAAATTAAAAATATGCAGTTCAATATAGTGAAATTAACTTGCATATTCCTTGTAAAATCCTGAATTTATCCACTTCTCTTTGTAAATTCTAGGTTGGTGGTCTAGGGGATGTGTTGTCTGCTCTTAGTAAAGCACTTCAGAAGAAAGGACACCTTGTGGAAATAGTTCTTCCGAAATATGATTGCATGCAGTATGAAATTATTCAGGATTTGAGGGTATGTTTCCTCCTTTTGTAACTTGATCATCATGCCAGAAGAACCCAAAAAATTATGAAAACTGCTTATATATCCCTCTGTTTCTGTACAGGTTTTAGATTTAGTGGTAGAGTCATATTTTGATGGCCAATTGTTCAAAAATAAAATCTGGATTGGTACAGTTGAAGGTAAAAATGTTCTCATCTTGTATATGTATCAGATTTCAAACAAGTTTTTTGCTTGTATGATGGTGTAAAATTTAACTTTATTTGTATTTTTAATATTTAGGGCTTCCTGTTTACTTTATCGAGCCTCTTCACCCTGCTAAATTTTTCTGGAGAGGAAAAACCTATGGGGAGCCTGATGACTTAAAGCGCTTCTCTTTCTTTAGTAGGGCAGCACTTGAGCTTCTTCACCAGGCTGGCAAAAAGCCAGATATTATTCACTGTCATGATTGGCAAACGGCTTTTGTTGTATGGATGATTAGATCTTGCTTTTTAGTTATCCTTATTCCATCTCAAGGTTTGTAATGATGATATCTTTATCTTGTTATCCAGGCACCCCTCTACTGGGATCTATATGCACCCAAAGGACTAAACTCAGCTAGGATATGCTTCACATGTCATAATTTCGAGTATCAGGGAACTGCACCTGCACAAGAGATAGCATCTTGTGGTCTTGACATTCACCACCTTAACAGACCAGATAGGATGCAGGATCACTCATCACCTGACAGAATCAATCCTGTTAAGGTATTGCAGTTCAATAGTTTTTTTCTTTATTTCCTTTTGTTAATATTTGTTCGTGTGTAGTTGATAACTTGTTCCTATGATGTTTTAGGGTGCAGTTGTGTTCTCTAATATTGTTACAACGGTATCACCAACATACGCAGAAGAGGTGCGGACTTCAAAGGTAATGACATTTCATCACATTTCTGCATTCAGTGTAAAAAATGTGTCATGCTTTTGAGTGGCACCTTAAGGAAATTTTAAATTTTCACACAGGGAGGACAAGGGCTTCATGCAACCCTTAATGCCCATGCACAAAAGTTTGTTGGGATTCTGAATGGAATTGATACCGATTATTGGAATCCAGCTACTGACAGTTTTCTCAGATTCCAGTACAATGCTAATGATCTTGAGGGGAAGGCTGAGAATAAAAAAGCTTTACAAAGAGATCTTGGGCTTTCTTTTTCTGATAGTAGGAGGCCATTGGTAGCTTTCTTGTCTCCTTGAAACCCTTATTTATTTCTGAGCTTTAATTAACTTTGTTGATATCAGTTGTACAAATGATAAAATGATGAATTATACCTCACACTTGTAAAGAGATATTTGCATTGTAGATTCCGTTGTCGTGTAGCATATTGATGCATCGTTTCACAGGTTGGCTGTATAACAAGATTGGTGCCACAGAAGGGCGTGCATCTTATCAGACATGCAATATATCGGTCATTGGAATTGGGTGGTCAATTTGTACTGCTTGGTTCGAGCCCTGTGCCAAATATTAGAGTAAACTACTGACTTTTTAGTATGAGGACCTTGTTTAATAGCATCTTATTCTATGATCTAATTATTTGTAAAATTTCTAGTGTATACAAGGAAATAAGGTCTTAACCTTTTTTGTGAATTAAAAAAACACATAGTATGCTTTTATTAGGTCATGCATACATCAGAAGATAAAGCATACCTATCTTCTGTTGGATGGTTTATGTGCTAAGATATCATTAAAGTGATTATCTGAGCTTTCTTTTGTAGAGGGAATTTGAGGAAATTGCAAAAAAGTTCGAAAATCATGAGCATGTTCGTCTGATTCTGAAGTATGACGAGGCTCTTTCCCATTCAATATATGCATCATCAGACATGTTCATCATCCCATCTATATTTGAGCCTTGTGGCTTAACACAGGTGCAGTGTTTGTAGATTTGATTTGACAATAGCATGTTAATAGTTAGTTCTGTCATTAGAAGACAGTTTAGTTGGCTATAATTGTTATCTTTATTTGGTTCATACGTTTTCAGATGATAGCCATGAGATACGGTGCAATCCCCATTGCTAGAAAGACAGGGGGTCTAAATGACAGGTGAATTGTTACTCAGTTTTCAGCATATAAATATAAACTTCCTCTTGAGTTCCACGAATATGCAGGCTAGAAAGATGCTATTTGCTGCTATTCTATCTATTTGTTACATTTCTGGGGATTTGATCCTATAAAGCTTGTTTCTTTTCAGTGTTTTCGATGTTGATGATGATACCATTCCAGTTCCGTTAAGAAACGGATATACTTTTGTAACACCAGATGAGCAGGTAAACTTCTTTCTTTTAGCATTAAAACCTTCCTCTATAGATTATAGTTTGAATTTTACGAGCATAATATATATGGTTAATTGAATATTTATTTTTGGCTTTCCTTTTTACTAATTCTATAGGGATTTTTCATACTTTGTTAACTTCTGGTATAAAACACAATTTGATATAAGAACGTGTACATGCAGGGATTCAATGGTGCTTTTGACCGCGCGTTCAATCACTACAAGAGCAATAATGAAGGTTGGCAAGAACTAATAAACAAGGTCATGAACATAGACTTCAGTTGGGACACATCAGCATCACGATATGAAGAACTTTACCTACAATCTGTATCCCGAGCCCGGGCAGCTCGTCGGGCAGCTGGCTAATCCACCCATTTCTAAAACCTAAAGCAGTTTTCTCCCAAAATATACCCGTTTGAAGGTGAACATTGCATCAAAGGGCTTTATGGTACTGAAATGAATTGCAAATGATACGTCTATGGTCTACAACAAGACCACAGTCAAATGGTTGATAACCCTATAGAGAAATTCGAGGACATTAGTTCTCATCAGAAATGGTTTACGTGATGTTTAGTATCCCTTGGACCATATTGGTGACCAACACGATTTCTTGCAGGTGTAAATCATGTCCATATGTGGTTTTACAGAAAGAGAAGGATTTAATGAATTGTACACTGAGGTTATCATTCATATACATGTAAAGATGCATTTCTTTTTTAATAAGATCCAGTGATTTGTTAGATGTTATCCTGTCTTTTATCGGTGGTACAATGAGTGAAAACAGAATGCATGCTCTCAAACTAGAGGTGAATGGATAAAGGGTGAAAATAGATTTGGGTCAAGATGGTTAGTTTTCTAATTCTTCAACTTTATGAGATTTAGGTTATTAAATATAAACATAAAAACTACATTATAAATGTATAATTGAATTTATTTAGTAAAGTGATTTATGAGATTGTATGTCTTTTTAGTAGACTTCGGGCCTTTTTCGACTCATTTGATTAGAATCATTTCACCAAATCACTTCTACAATAAAAAAGAAATACAAGTTCAAGTTATCACTTTATATCAAATGCATCATATGTTACTGTTAGTATGTATTAGTCTATTGATTGTTAGATGGAAGCTTTAAACGTCTAGAACTATAATGTTAAGAAACGGGAGATGCAATTTCTACTCTACTTTTATCAATATAAATGATACTGTAACCAAATAGTCAGAAAGAACATGCAGTAAAAAGCCCAAAAATAACCATATATTAATTCACATACTTGGGATCATTTTACATCAAAGTACAATACATTCACTTTCCAGGAACAAAATTTGTGGCATAAGACCAAGCATTGTTGGCAACAGGGTCCGCGAGGTGGTCAGCGAGGTTCTCCAACGGTCCCTTTCCGGTCACAATGGCTTGAACAAAGAAGCCAAACATAGAGAACATGGCTAGTCTTCCGTTCTTTATCTCCTTCACTTTCAACTCAGCAAAAGCCTCTGGATCATCAGCAAGGCCCAATGGGTCAAAGCTACCACCAGGGTAAAGTGGGTCAACACTCAACAACCTCACCCAACGGCCCACCCGCAATTCTGTATCCCTCTACCGCACCCATCAATATCACTTGGGTGGCCCAAATAGCCAAAATGCTCTGGGCATGGATCAAACTTGGGTTACCCAAGTAATCAAGCCCACCTTCGCTAAAGATTTGGGCTCCAGCCTTGAACCATACGGCTTCACCAAACTTCACACCGTTACGGGCCAAAAGCTCTGGGAAGACACACCCAAGAGCCCCAAGCATGGCCCATCTGCAGTGGATGACCTCAAGCTCACGGTTTTTGGCAAATGTCTCTGGGTCGGCGGAAAGCCCAGCAGTGTCCCAACCATAGTCACCCGGGAATTCACCGGTCAGGTATGATGGGGCCTCACCGGAGAATGGGCCCAGGTACTTGACACGGTCTGGGCCGTACCATGGGCTTCCTGATGGTATAACCTTCTTGGGTGCCGCGGTTTTCCTCATTGAAACCCGCCCGTTTCCAATAAGCTCGGAACCGGATGGAGCTGCTTTCACGGCTTGCCCGGTGAAAGGAGATGAGAGAGCCATGGTGGAGGCAGCCATTGTTGAAGTTTGTTAGAAGATGTTGAGATTTATTATGATGTGAAGATGTGTAGATTTTGATGGTTTATTTATAGGACGAAAGGGGTTAGCCTTTGTTATCTTGGAATATCTGTATCTCCTTCGTGATTGGTCATACAATATCTTACATTTTTAACCTATTTTTTATATTATTAGTACTAATAAATTGAATATATATATTTTTAATAAATTCATTGTGTTTCAGTTTAATACTGTTTGTACGTGGATGGCAGCTCTGTGCGCCACATGTTTTTAATAATCCACCACATTTGATTTGGATCACAATGTGTGTGCATGTGGTTAATATTTCTCATGCAACAAAGACTTGTACTTTGCGCTACATTAATTTGCTGTTGCACCAACTGTTCAAGAGCATCTGAGCATCATGTGTATGCTTTAAACTTGCATGTTCTTTAAAATATGTAAAGTTGAACAGGGTTATAATCCAAATATAATAATGAAATGTCTTTGATCAATATATATATACAACACAAACAGAACGTTACATGTCTCTTAATATGTGATACCTCTATACTCATGTTAGAACAATTTCACGTATTAACCATGATACTTACAGCTCTTTCGTGGTGTATTGACTTTTACCCAAGTGTCTACTCTTGCTCGGTAAACCTAAATATTTTCATTTTAATTATATGCAAATAACACGCATATATCTTTCTAGCAATGTAGAAAGTAAGTAATTTTTCATTTTAATTAATGTGTATGTTTAATAATTCTGTTTAATTATATGACATGTTAACCATTTGATTAGTTACAAAGGCAAAAGCATGCAATCGATTATAGGTTCTGCATTGGATTGCAATATCCACATAATTTTTGTAGTGATTGAAGAATACAAGTAATTATTTGTTTATTGGATAGACAATCTTGATAGGAACAAAATTTTACACATGTCTTCTTTTAATAGGTACAAGTGAGTTATCGTTCTTAGCCATCAAAGATATCACCCACCAATCAAGATCAAGATAGAGATTTTGAAGATAATAAACAACACTATTTATACCACTTTGAAGAAATTGTAAAACTCAAGCTGTCAACCTCCTTGAACTACAAATCTACACATTAATTACTCTCACCTTCTCATTCAATGGCTGCTTCAACCATAGCTCTCTCATCTCCATTTGCCGGTCAAGCGGTCCAAACCGCTCCATCCAGCTCCGAAATTTTCGGAACTGGGCGGGTTTCCATGAGGAAAACCGCGGCACCCAAGAAGGTTGCACCATCAGGAAGCCCATGGTACGGTCCTGACCGTGTCAAGTACCTAGGCCCATTCTCTGGTGAGGCCCCATCATACCTCACTGGTGAATTCCCTGGTGACTACGGTTGGGACACTGCTGGGCTTTCTGCTGACCCAGAGACATTTGCCAAGAACCGTGAGCTTGAGGTCATCCACTGCAGATGGGCCATGCTTGGGGCTCTTGGATGTGTTTTCCCAGAGCTTTTGGCCCGTAACGGTGTGAAGTTTGGTGAGGCCGTATGGTTCAAGGCCGGAGCCCAAATCTTTAGCGAAGGTGGGCTTGATTACTTGGGTAACCCAAGCTTGATCCATGCCCAGAGCATTTTGGCCATTTGGGCCACCCAAGTGATCTTGATGGGTGCGGTAGAGGGATACAGAATTGCGGGTGGGCCGTTGGGTGAGGTTGTTGACCCGCTTTACCCTGGTGGTAGCTTCGACCCGTTGGGTCTTGCTGATGATCCAGAGGCTTTTGCTGAGTTGAAGGTGAAGGAGATCAAGAACGGAAGGCTAGCCATGTTCTCGATGTTCGGGTTCTTCGTTCAAGCCATTGTGACCGGAAAGGGACCGTTGGAGAACCTCGCTGACCACCTTGCGGACCCTGTTGCCAACAACGCTTGGTCTTATGCTACAAACTTTGTCCCCGGGAAGTGAATTAATTATTTTATACACTTATTATTTTATTTATATTGAAGATCGAGTGTTATAATGGAAGGGTATGATAATTAACGAGTTAAGTTCGTACGTTTTAAATTATGGGTGAATGTTCATATTGTGAATTCCTCGTGTGTAATGAAAAAAGTTTGTTGTTTTCATTGAGTTATACTTACGGTTTTTGTATCCTTATTCCTTTCATGCAATATTGTAACAAACAAATTAATATTTTGACCAAAATATCAAATACAACAATACACATGCATATGCCGTCGTAAACTTCATAACAATATCATATTTTCTCGACTTAATATCATAATGTACGTCAATATTCTCAAACTTTAAATATATCATAGATATGATACATACCCAAGTGATTCAATTCCTTCAATCACTATTAAAACACATGAAGTTGATTATGTTACATCTAGACACTATACTAGTTATTATTTGCTAGGAAATTCTTCTGTATTTTGCAAAGCCTAACCACTGTTTCTTTCATATCCATCCTCAAAGAAGGTGACTCAGAGGTGCAATCCATCGCCAGATTGAAAATAGACGCCAACGATTCGTGCTTGGTATATAGATGCTCGTTGATCAAATCTTCATCGACCACTTCAAAAACTGAACGTCGTGTCGCTTCAAGAACCCAGCTGCGCAAACTTAACTCGCCACAAAACATTTCTTCTGTGGGTTTCTTCCTGGTGAAAGTTTCCAACAACAGAATGCCGAAACTATACACATCGCTTGCTGGTGACACTATTCCATCCATCCCATATTCTATGCACAACATAATAGCGTGTTAAAAAGTTCAAAAAGAGTACGTATATATAACATACAATATGCCATAAATGTGAAGATTGTAATGAAATTTTTTTAATGAAGATTAATCTAGTTTCTTCACATTTGAAAGTATGAACATTTAACCAATCAGATATAACCTGTTATGGCACATTTCTTTGTGCAAATGAAACTGTGAACTTCACAATTTACCATATGAAATAAAAAGTGTGTCGAATTGTTTCGCTTGTACTGTAAGAATGCAAAAGGAATAAGCTGAAAGAGTCACACCTGGTGCCATGTATCCTATTGTTCCTAAAGTTGCAGTTCTTATTCTGAATTCCTCTTCACCAAAGATCTTAGCAATCCCAAAATCACAAACACGCGTGTGCATATCTTCGTCAAGGAGGACATTGCTCGGCTTTAAATCGCAGTGAATAATAGGCGTTGTTTGACCATGATGTAGATATTCCAGTGCTGATGCAACATCTATCAGTATCTGCAGTCGTTGCGCAAAACTCAGATGATTGTTATGCGAGTACAACCACTGCTCAAGGCTCCCATTCGACATGTATTCCATAACTAAACATCTAAAATCCAAGTTAGTGCAACTGCTAATGATCCTAACAAGATTCCTGTGGCGTATATTGCGTAGGACTTCACATTCAACATTGAAACTCTTTACTGCATCCTCAGAGAGCAAGTTAAAAACCTTTACTGCAACATTTACACCATTGGAGAGCTTCCCTTTATATACTGACCCATAAGCCCCACTCGCTATCAAGTTGCTTTCATCAAATGATTCTGTTGCTCTTACAAGTTCATAATATGATACGCGTGTCCACTCAAGAAGCGATGGAGACTCCATATTTGTTCCAATGTGCTTTCTGTGTCTTCTTAGTAAGTAAACAGCTACGAATAATCCAATTATCGATGCAATGGCGGGTAGTATATATTTTAGAGAAGACAGAGTTCTTGATTCGTGTTGTTTGTTTCTGCAGGGCAACACTTCTAGTTTTGGTGCACCACATAGATCTTTATTATGCATAAACGATGAAGCGGTGAAGTTGTTAAATGGTCCTCTACTTGGGATTTTGTCACACCCCGACCGATGGCGGAATCATCGGAGCGGACGAGGGAATGATTGATTGTTCATAACACATGGTTGTCTATTAGTGAAAATAGTATTAAGTCGGATTACAGGATGAAATACGTTACCAAATACAAATACAAATACAAATACAAATACAATTTCAGCAAATGAATCACAAATGA
>BJCN01343429.1:3466-15064 GCA_018326445.1 Flaveria brownii
TTCACAAAAAATAATAGTAATAATTTATCCCTCTAATTACTAAGTTAAATGCATGTTATACGCAATCACATGTCAACCTTAATTAGAAGCCTTAGACGTTAGTGATCATGTACATTTTTTTTCATTTCATGAATCTATCCGCTATGCATAACTTGAGACATGAGCTTATATATCACCGCTCATTTTTATTTATTCGTGTATCTTTAAGTGTGTTGTGCAACACCCAATTTGCGATTTCTTGTCGTCATCATCTATGTCAATATGTCATGATGTTGCAAATTTCTATTATAAAGCCGTATTCGAACATCTATTTAGCACTACGAGAGGTACAAATGTTCATCATCATCTCCAATTTATTCGTGAGTCAGAACGTAATTGTTATTCTCAAACACAAAAACAAAAAAGTTATAAAAAAAACAATAATTGTTCATATGTCACACTGTCCCCTTTCACTCACTGGGCCGTCTTTGAGGGCCACAAAATCCAAATTGTGCTGAAGGCCCAGTTGGTACTTTACAGAATTATTCATCTTAATGGACCAGACAAAGGGATCCGACAAAAAAAATTTCTTAACAATATTATTTTATTAGTATCATACAAGAAAATATAAAATATAACATTAGGTTCCGTCTGCTGTAATATTAGGGGTGTTCAAAGTCGGATATCTGAAATTTCGGATATCCGAATTTCGGATATTTGAAAATTTCGGATAGTGAAAATCACTATCCGTATCCGTATACGAAATTTCGGATACGGATTCGGATAGTGATTCGGATATCCGAAATTTATTTTTTATTTTTTTTATTTTTTATTTTTTAGTTTTTTTACAAAATATAGACATATAATATTATAAAAATAATATAAAAACCAACTCATATCATAAAATTCACAATATACACTAAAAAATCTCAATCTAAATTAAAAATATATCTAAAATTAAAAAAATTAAAAAAAATTATTTATTAGTTTTCGGATAATCGGATATCCGAATATCCGAAACTTTTGAAAATCACTATCCGAAATTCGGATATCCAAATTTTTGGATATTTCGGATTCGGATTTTCAGATCGGATTTGGATTTTCGGATCGGATTCTCGGATTCGGATATTTTTGAACACCCCTACTGTAGATATAAAAATTATGAACACAACTAAATCGACTTGGTCGTTAATTTACAAATACTATTCAAAATTTTGCATTGTTTATACTATAATTTCGTAATAAAGCCAAAAAGATTCACTTCTATATTTTCTCTAACTAATAATAATCATTAATGAGTTTATTTAACTAATAACTGGATTTTAGAGAGAATATATAACCAGTTTATATGAATGTAACATTCACATTTTCGCACCAATGGCTCAAACCACCCTTATTTTTTTATGATGCAACAGCTTCAAGTGGACCGATTTGAACAAGAACATATATGGGTAGAGATCATCTGATTGAGTAATTGCTCATGAGCGAAAGATTACTCTGTTGAAGATTCTCAATATGACGTTAAGATGCTTAATACAATGTTTCGGATGCGAAACGAACTACGGAATGTTGATAACATGGAAAGACAATTTCCGTTTTTTAGATTATAATTGAATGGTAGGTATTAAAGGTCTTTTATTCCATTATAGAAGTTCACATTTGCAATATATGAGCGAGCATACGAGACAGTTACTATCGCGTATGATAAGTAATTGAAGATGTTTACAAGGATTTCATGTATGCAATTTTTTAATAATCATATTTACATGGACGAGAATACTTGTGCAAAATGACTCGGAGGACATTTGGGAGTTCAAAATGTTCAATAAAAATCTTATATACATTTAGGTATTAAACTAAAACAACATTTTTATTAGCTTTCTTGTTTTCAAGTTTATCAATATACAAATAATCTGTTAACGGCAATTTAATCAACAAATATGCAAGTTTATCATGGTAGCTCTATCATATTTCCCAACCTTTTTTCTTTATAGATAAGGCTTTTTAACAATAATTTTAACTAGTTTTATACCCGTCCGGTGGCCGGGTGATTTCATGTCATAATGTCATGACCATCTTTTTTTGTATTTTAAACAAATATATCATTTGTTTGAAACTAATGTAACTTGTTAGTATAAGGACAAACGACTACATTAAAAGAACCACAAAACAATGAAAACTAATAACTATTGAACGACCGTAAGTGTAACTGGTACAATCAAAGGTTGCCATGGTGCCTTATTTCTAAATACATGAAGCATTCAATAACTACAATACCTAGATCTACCCCACTAGCAACCTATCCAAATATAGTTATAATATTAGGGATGACAACAAAATCAACTACAAAAGGTAAGAAAAGCAGATGATTTCGATCATAAGATAGTTGTAAATGTAATTACCAACATTATTTAGGTAACCAATACAATGAACTAAAACTATGCATATAAAACCAACATTAATCAAGAAACACATCACAAATGTCAAATTCTACCAAAATCTATCTGTTAAATTAATTGAGTAAAGAAAATACAACTGGCCATTCAATTTTATGAAATATAAAAGTGAATCTAAAATATGAAATCTGAAATTTGATCATTGTTGACTATGTCATAAGAGAATCAAGAACTAAGAAGAAGAATAAGAACATTTGATTTGATCATTGTAGCACTAACAGTTTTGTAATTGATCCCCATTAAATTCTCCACCAAGAAATTAAAAGAAATGTCACTCATGGTACCTATGAAAAAGTAAACAATGTTAAAGCCATAGGTATCAGGGAGGAATCTTTGTTATCTTAATATCGCATAGAAAAAACTAATGCCTAGAGGGGCAAAATGGTGGGTATGATTTGAAAAGAGGATGTAACCATCAAACATCATCTTCTTGAAGGACTTAGATTGCAACCAAGAGATGAGTAGGGCTGTAGGGGCTTTTTGTAAGTTGATGAAATGAAAGCTTTGTGATCGCCATTGCAAAATCAACCCTCGTCAATAATGGTTTGATCTTTCCTCCACCCAAACTCCTGTTTTCATATCGATTCAAGAAAAAAGATTAGAAATGCGTCAATTTAAGAAGAGAGGTAGAGGGTATTTACCTAGACAACTACAACAACAAACACTTAAGGATACGACACAATGATGAACAAAAGGGGACAACTCCATACCTGCTCTTGAGGGTTTTGCCAAAATGATTGATGGAATGATAAACTATATATATTAATCGTTGTTGCATAATGGTTATTGATTTTGGGCTAATCCCAGTCGTTTATACCCACGTTCTTTTGATTTGAGCTACTGATGTTCATTTATATGAAATGACATGAATTTTCTAGATAAATACTCAACACTGCATAGGTACCCTATTATGGCGCTAAACAATTCTCTCAATGCTAATCAACCACAGATAACCATTAATCGAAAAAAACATACAAATTATGTTAAATAGATCCATTTGTTTATTAATATATTCTATCAAAGTAATCTAAAACCCTCTAACCATTGATCATTAGAGAAGAACATCATGAATATTAGGAACACATACAATGTTTATTAGGAGTATGCAAACGATTTAAACCCCTCGGCCTCCACCCGAACCGACCCATAACTTGAACCAAACAATTAGTAGACTAACACATTAAGACTAATTGTTATTATATAACCTAAGGAAAATAACTCTGCTTTCCACACCATCATGGAGTCCATCATCATGGCAATTTGCATTCACCAATATAAATGTATGACAGTAAATCTTAAATGAAATCATCAAAACTATAGCTATAATCTATATACTATAATTATAACTATAATCATACATTCATACGTGCTTATGTTATGAAGATTCATAATGTTTTATAACTAATACCCTTTAACTGTAACATAAACACTAATGCAAATCACCCTTAATTAAAGTATAAATTGTATATGGTCTGATGGAATATATATATATATATATATATATATATATATATATATATATATATATATATATATATATATATATTTCAGTGCAAGTTAATGAATAAAACACATCCGTCACATTAATATTACATAACAAACAGGTAAGGATATACCATAAAAGAGCTTGTAGGAAACCAAATTGTTCATATGATTGACAGGAGTGGCTGAAGGAACAAATGCAAGCCTGCAATCAAAGAACAATAGATTATATAGCAAAATTATTGATATGAGAAAAAAAACATAGTACTGTAAGATTTTCAAAGTTTAACCTATACAAAAGATGAAAAGGATTTAGTAATGAATACATGCAACCACTAAATCCATTATTAGGCCTATTTGCAAAGTTCTCACATACAAAATGCATTTTAGGTGACTGAATCGAGTTCAACACGAACATGTAATTTTAACCAAATTATGTAAATTGTTGGTAGGGTTCAAAATGTAGGTTGGTTACTCATGTTTCACGGGTACGAAGATAAACATGCAAAAAGGTCAACACATGAATATTTATATCGACCTAACAAATGAAATTTATGTATTTATCATAGAACACAAGAGAAAGCTCCATGATTGCTGGTTTAATAACCTGTTTTTATAAATATCAGATTTTAAGGTTAATTAAAGACAAAAAAGGAATGAAAAGATCTAAGTTTATATACCTATGGTAGTCATCATGGTCAAAATTATAGCCAAGAGCCTGCAAAAAGAAAAGAATTTATAGTAGATATAACACATGAAACGTCCGTAAAAATAAAACAAAAAAATACACACAAAGCATAACTGAAATGGCGAGAGCAAATAGCTTGTAAAACAACACCATACGAATGTTATCTTTTTCCATTTCATCGCCTGTTTGGAAGTCTTCAACACCGTCTTGAAGCCAGAGGTGGATTCCCCCATCTTCTCTTTACCACCGGCGTTGACAATAGAGACTAATGAAGATCAATCCGTTGCACCTGAACAACAACAATCAGGAGATTAATCCCAAAATTTATGATGCTATGTTCGCATTCAGTCTTCAGTCAAATCCTAAAATAATAAACATGCAATAAATGAAAAGAGTAGATTAGACGATTTAGGCTTAGATGTTACATTTCATGAACTCTTCCTACATTATCTTCATATCTGAAACTCCAAATTGGTTCTCACCCGTTTATTTTCCAATCGATTTCTGCAAATAAACGAAGGCGGTTAACATGGGAAGGAGCGAATGAACCTTTACCAACATGGGAAGGAGTGAATGAACACCAACTTTGATTCGGACATGTCTTTGTTGAACAACAAACTTTGAATTGGGGTTTAATTTAAACAACATCTCTGATCTAGAAACCTTTAACTGTACCAAAGCTTGTTTTATAATCCTCAGACCAAACCCACAAGTACCTTTGGAAGAGAGAATAGTTGATCCCCGATGCTCCATGCTTAAAATTAGATAAACGATGCAGGTAACCCCAAATCTGGTAAACAGATGAAACTAAATCACCAATTTCATTAGATGTTCACCGTTATAAGCATAAAAGCAATACGCGAGAAACGAATATGACTGATTTAGATAAATAACCTAGAAAAATTGAAGCCGGAGAAGACGGCCTGGAGAGGTCGAAGGTGCTCCATATCCAAGCAGAGAGAATTGATTGTAGAAGGTGGCGCGTGGTGGTGGCTCGAAGTGAATCCAAGATGGGTCTTAAACCGGAAGACGGTCTTCGTTTGAGATCGGTGGTGGTGGCTCCGTGATTAAACTAAAAGCAGAGGATGGCGACGTGGGAAGGGAAATGTTATCAGTGGTTTCAGGTGGAGAGGCAGACAAAGAAACATATTCTTGAAGGTTCCATTGGCGACGTGGGGAGGCAAAAGCGGAGGAAGACGACGTGGGAGGGAATAGCGGAACCACCACGGTAACCTCCATAATACTCAACAACCGCTTAATTTAAACGGATGTGATTAAAAGAACGTGGGTATAAACGGCTCAGATTAACCCAATCAATAACCGTTATCTAGCAACCATGTATATATATAATAATTGATCTTGAGTTCTTGACAGCCACTTTGTCTTTTTAGTTGAAATTATCCAAGGATCAGGAGCTTAAAAACAATTCACATGAGAGATGAGATCAATGAATTGTTTTATCAAAATAAAAATTTATAGGGGTAGCATAAGTTGATTTAGATGTGATTACGTCCATTTATATTTTGTTCACATGCGATTGTTTGATTCAATGTTCAATTATTAATGTCTATTTCATCAGGGTATTGAAGTGTTCTTGTGTGTATAATGTTGTCAAATTAACTCTCAAATAGTTATTTCTTAATTTGAAATAAGTTATGCGACATGACAGTCAACCCTCTATGTTCAGTGACGGAGCTTGAGCGAAAGCTTTGATGGACGGGGGCGAAAGTAAACTATTTTATGGGGGCGGACTTTATTAAAAAATTTCCACTATCGTACCGAAAATTACACTACTTAAGAAAAAAAAGGAGTCCCCCCGCCCCCAATGAAGCTTCGCCCCTATCTATGTGTATAATCCATTAATGGAAAATTAGGTAGTTTGTAATACGTATGGTTGTCTCGTTATCACACCAATTTTCATCCGTCTAAGTTATGTCGAACCAATCCCATCGATTAGATTGCTTAGCCTAACAAGTTCACAAGTTGCTCATGCTATCACTCTCTAACTAGATACTATACTCACCATATACCAACGCTTTATTTCAATCACGCAACATATAAGTTTTCCTAACAATTTCACATGTATTAAATTACATGTTTATAGGGTCCAGTTGTAGCCGATGTCTAGAACTAGAAGCTTATCTAAAGTATGGCGTTCATGATCTTGATATAAGGTGTCTTATATCACTCTCAACCATACCAATAAATAAAAATTATAAAGCTAAAAAAATAACACTACTTATATAACTAAAGCATTATATAATAAACCAAATACTCATAAGGAAGGTTTTGTTATCACCAATCGATATATGACTTACATCTCCACTCTCTTATCTAATATTATATGTAACTACCCAATAAACCATGTTAAGATATTATCCACTTTTAACCTCAACGGGTTGTCTAAACATGAACTCAATGTTTTGTTTTTATCTGATAAGAATGTTCGTCCAGAGAAAACATGTTTTCGTAGAGAAGGTTTCACTCACGCCGTCCCTCTATAAAAAAAAGTTTGTTTTCTTTCACTCAAGCAATGTGAAACTTACGAGAAGCCTATTCTAATTTCTTAAAATAAATATGAAAACTTCAACAAACATGTAGAAATGTTTTTTTCTTTTTGAAATTTCTTCAAAATGTATAAAAACAATTAAGTGAATTTAAACCACTTCAAAAGCTTGTTTACAGTTTAGAAAAATTTCCAACTTAGTTAATAGTTAATGTTTTGTATTGTTCATCTTTTATGTCTTTCGTATTGTCTTTCTTGATAGATTTCAATGTTTTTCTCCATAATAAAATCTTTTAGAATCAAAGATGCAAACTTTAACAAAGAATCAAACAAAGGGGTCAGCCACCCGCTATCGTCTTTACCTTTAATCTCTTCTTCCCCAAATCCACAAATCCACCATGGATTCCTCTCTTTTTATATTTGAGGAAGAACCCACTATCTCTATAAATAGCCACAACTCTTCACACTCACTCACTCAATCGTAATCCCCTTTCAATCTTGCTTCAAATGGCTACCAATTCAGGTTAATTTCAACAATTTCTGTCACTAGGGTTGTGAATTCTTGTGGGTTTGATGTTAATTTGTGTTAATTTCACAATCTGATGTGTAATTCGATTGCTGATATCTTGTAGTTGAGGTTGATAATGTTGAAGAATCAAAAGTTCATGTCTTCTCATCGTCGACAGAGGTACATTTCGTAAAACCCTGTTCCCAATTTTCAATTTTGAATAAAGAATCGCCATTTTCGAACCTGCAAATTGAGTTTGAAGAATATAATCTGAAGTTGGTAGTGTTTGTTTTCTTGATTAGTTGCTTGAGAAGTTGCATCAGAAGTGGAAATCAGTTGAGAAACTGCCATACCCTGCAATGTATTCTAGTGTTTATGGTGGGATTATTCTTGATCCTGCTATGATGGTCATCCCGATCGATGATCATATGGCGCATCGAGGCCACGGTGTGTTCGATACTGCCATCATCTTTGATGGGTTAGTTCTTGTTTTCACTCATACTGTAAAGATATGATGTATGCAGTCTTACCTTATATTTTTCACTAATACTGTTACCATCACGATTTGACGGATGCAGTCTTAGAAACTGTTTCACTCATACTGTAATCATTTATCAATAAGTTAATAACACGTGACTTCACAAAATCTAATAATATTGGATATTTGTATATAACAGACACCTGTATGAACTTGATGGTCATCTTGATCGAATCCTTATATCAGCATCGAAAGCCAAGCTCTCGACTCCATTCACAAGATCAACTCTTCGATCGATCCTTATCCAGCTGGCAGCCGTATCAAAATGCAAGAAAGGAACTTTGAGATATTGGATAAGTGCAGGACCAGGGGATTTCTTGCTTACTCCTTCAGAGTCCACAACATCTGCGTTCTATGCAATCGTTATTGATGAAGAGTTCTCGCAGTGTAAAGAAGGCGTAAAGGTGATAACTTCAACAATCCCCATGAAAGTACCTATGTTTGCTACAAGCAAGAATGTGAATTACCTCCCAAATGTACTGTCAAAGCTTGAAGCAGAAGAGAAAGGTGCTTTTGCATCAATTTGGGTGGATGATGAAGGGTATGTCGCTGAGGGTCCGAATGTGAATGTTGGTTTTGTGACTCGCGAAAAAGAGCTTATTTTGCCATATTTTGACAAGATTTTAAGCGGGTGTACCGCGAAACGGCTTCTTGAATTGGCTCCAAAGCTGGTTGAAAATGGGAGTTTGAAGGGTGTGAAAATTGGGAATATAACAGTTGAGGAAGCCAAACAAGCTGCAGAAATGATGTACATTGGAAGCACACTGCCTTTACTGCCAATTATCGAGTGGGATGAGAAGCCGATTGGCGATGGTAAATAACTGAATAACTAATTTAACTGCTGTTTTTGTCTGTTTACTGTGAAAATGAACTGTTTTCGTGTGATTTGATGATGTTGGTTCTGTTACAGGGAAAGTTGGGGAGTTGACAATGGCGCTATCGGATCTGATTTGGGAGGATATGGTGGCTGGTCCGGAGACACACAGGATAAAGGTTCCTTACGCGTAAAAGAAACCCGAATTTATGGTTGAAATTGGTGTTGTATCTTTTGGTTTTGATGTGTGATGAAATGGAGATCAAGATTTGAATAAAAGTTAAAGCTTTGTGTTTGCAAGTTCTATAGTCATGTTGAGTTGGTTTTGAGTTGATTTGGTACATGTGTAACAGTGAATTGAAAATTGCGTAATCTGTAACTTAAAGAAAGAAAAAATAAAATAACATAATTAAAGAAAATAAAATAAAATAATTAAACTTTAAAATGAAATACTGCCCCCATGCAGGATCGAACTACAGACCTCCAGTTTACAAGACTGGCGCTCTACCACTGAGCTATAGGGGCTTCTTGCTTTAAAGTTCTTTATAATTTTTATAAAAACTGGTTTGGAGGAAAAAAAAGGAAAAGAAAAGAGTGCATGATTTGGTCAAGCAGAACCAAGGAAAAACAACTGTTATTTATTAAAAAGTTGTAACAAAACTTTTACGATATATAATATAAGGAAAAGAAAGAGTGCATAAAATATATGCATTGGTTTTATTAAGGTTTTAGTTTCATTTGTTCATTGAGTTTGCCTTTAATTTTATTTCTCGTTCCTAAACTGAAATAATAACAAAAACTATGACAAAATACAAATATAAATGAAGTTTTTTTAGTCATTTTCTTAATTTCAGACAAAAATAGATATATAAGGTAAATTTAAAAGACGAAAACTGTAATTTACTTTACAATTCATTATGCATTAATTATATTACAGATGCATCAATATTATTATTAAACACATTTTGTAGTTTGCAGATTTCAAGATATCATGAGATAGAAACAACGAATCAAACAAATTAATTCACTCAACATGTGAATTAAAAATGCTGGAAATTTGTTTACAGGTGGTTGGTCAGGGTCATTTGTGGGCTTTAAATTTGGGCTTAATTTACTACCCGTAATTGAAATGCAAATGGAACTAAACGGGCCTTATGATGGGCTGTAACTTGTTAGTTGTTATTGGATCGAACTCCGTAGGAAAGAAATAAAAGAAACAAGTCTGTGCACGAAGATAAACGGTGTTGTAAATACTTACAGTTGTTTACAACAAATGCATATGATTTTCATTCGTTTTAGTGTGATTAATTCTATGTTGATATGATAAACGGTTTATTACATCACCCAATTGTGTCTTGTACACCCTAGTTATTTAAGTTAAGGATCAGATGGTCGGTGAGTAGCTACATGATTCGTGCACTAGTCATCAGTAGGATCAATAGAAGCGATGTCTATGTAGACGTAACGACCATCAACAATCCTGGAAGAGATTAAAGTAAACACGGTTATAACGGTAAAATATAGACTAAAAAGCCTTACGCTAGAGTGTTCTATTGATGCCAGATTAACTTCATGTAAGTTGCTCTTCTTTGGTCATGTACTTTTTTTTTGAACAGCAGAGTATTCCGAACCTTACGATCTATCAGGACTGGTTACCCTAGACCTAGCCGTCAGTCGTAAGTCATACCCCCCAAATGCGCGGGAACTGGATTGAATCCGTAAACCCTCGCCTCCCATCAGGATCGAACCCGGTATGAAACCCCGAGTCAAACCCTCACCTGGATGCCGCAAAAGTTAAATGGGGAGGGTGGGATTTGAACCTGGGTCACTTAATACACCAGGATTCACCACTCCACCACTTACATCATTGGCATGTACTTGCTCCTTTGTTGTTATGGCTTATATGGTAATAAATTCTCTTTATCTTTTTGGTCGATAGAAAAAATTAACTCTATATTCTATGCATTTGGATAGTGAATAGGTCACGATAAATAAAATAATTGGAACTTATGGATTTGGCAATTATCACATTTAATTATTAGTGGTTTAATTTAGTTTTTTTTATCTTAAACGAGTAAAAGTAGATCAAATGTGAAGTTTTGCTATAAAGTGTACTTGAATTGCTTACAATCTCTTGAATTGGTTTGCCCAACATTTCACTGGTATTGTAATACTAGCCTAACGTCGTTACACGGATTGAAAAAACTAAAGTAAGGAATATTTACAATTAGGAATTAAGAACTAATATTAATAATCTTCTAATATATAAGAATAATATATAAGAATTATATATAAGGTTGCGAAATTTAAGGGATGCAAAATTTTCATTAAAACATCTTTTCGCTATATGAATGACACGTGGCAATAACTTCTTGAGAGTGTGTCATGTGACAACATATAACTTAAAAGCCAATAATTTATTAAAACATAAAATTGATAAAATGTTATAACAAACTTGGCTGCAAATGTGAAGAAACATGCTAACTTAAGTTGTATTGTGATTGTATATAAAATTAAATTATGAAAAACTAATCTCTTAACATTATGTTTAAAAATTTAAATTATGTTTACCATAATTTTAGTTTAAAATCATTGTACATATATTACAAAATGGATTTTTATTTTCT
>BJCN01343431.1:0-15142 GCA_018326445.1 Flaveria brownii
CAAAGTCTAGAAAGTTAAAGTTATTCACTAGGTGACTCCTAAACTAGGTGACTCCTAAACTAGGTGACTCCTAAATAGTTACCTATCAAAGAGCACATGTATTTGTAGTATAAATACTACCTTCATGACAATGAGAAAGATGCACCATCTTGAACATACTTCAAGAGTTATACATTTCTTCTCATCTCTCTCTACAATTCTATTTAAACTCTTGAAGTTAGTCTTATAATCCTGTTATAGTTATACAAAAATTATAACATAATCGACTTTTTACTAATCTAAGCATTAGTTTGTGTCTTTATTGTTATTATTATTGGTATAAAACTAAAATTTTGTGTGTGTTTTTCTTATTGGTGACGCTAAGCTATTTGTTTTATTAGGCGACTTATCCACATTAATAAAATATTAACTTTAAATTATTGGAACCATCACGTACTCAGGGAGCCAAATTATTTTTTTAACAAGATAAGAGAATAAATAATAATTTAAATATAAAATAGTTATATCTTTTCTAATTGTGTAGAAAGTGGTTTGAAGACTTGTAGTTATTATACTTTTCTATTTGTTTTTGTTTCTGTAGTTGCCTTTTCTGTTTTATTCGTTAATACCTTCCAGGCTCCAGCCATCAACAAATCGATTTAAAAGTAATTTATATCACTTATAAACTAATATAATAGAACCCTTACAAAAAAAAAATCTTCAATTAGTTCTTTGGTTCTTATGAGTTGATATTATTAGCTTTGATTTTTGAATGTAAGTTTTTTTTTTCATACCGGCCTTGTTAATAAATATTTTTTTATTATTTAAAGGTAATTAAATCAACAAATTTAGCTCTACTTATACATATATATGTGCGCGTGCGTGGGTATGTATATAACTACATATATACGTGTATGTATTTACACACATCAAAATCAATTCTACTTTATGTTGCTGTAAACAAATGATTGTTTTAGTTCTATTTCCACAATGTAAAGCAATGAGTTATGGATGACATGATGAAATGGCAAGTGGATGTCAATAATTCAACCATTAATTCATTCATGTTGGATCTCCTTTTCTTTATATAATTTAATCCAAAATGTCACAAAACATACCTTTTAAAAAAATGATTTTGGCGTTTCTTACTTTTTAGCTGCCGTGATAATTTTCGGTCACTTTTGTAACTGAAAAACATATTTGACAAGTTGGATTACAAAATGGCTTTACATTTTCTTATAGACATAAGACAATTGTAAAAGCAGCCCATATCTTGCTGTTGGATCATCAAAATGGGCTTAGAGAATACGTAGTTACGTACGACCTACATGTATATTTTTGGGCTTGCAAAAGCAGCCCATATCTCGCAAATAAAGAACTAAAGAACAGTCACATAGTAGTACGTACAGTACACCCATGTGCTAAACAAAGGGATTACCATCAATCAGGATGAAATATATGATTACATAAACCTTAAACATCAATCAACACTTGAATTACTCAAACATACATTTATGTTTCAAACATTACAATATAATAAGTTTATGATTCACGGCCGGTGATCGTCATTTTTCAGCTCCATTGCTCACCTTAATTTCCAAAAGCCTCTCCACAGGCTGCCTGCATATCGGGCAACGGTTTGTCTGAAACCTCAATACTTTAGCACACCCACTGCACATACACTGTAACCAAACCAACAAACTTCATTACCATCATGTACATCACAAAACAAAACAAACGTGTTCGACTAAAGATCAAGAACTTTATTACCATGTGACGGCAAGGAAGGACTGTAGTGTCCCGAGGTTCTGATAAGCAAATAACACATTCTTTACCAGGATCATTCCCATCAAAATCAGCACCATCTACTGAATTACCAATTCCATAAATCTCCTGCAATTCATATCTCATTCCATTGACCCACAAAATCTGTTTGACTACTCTAACTTGATATTCGCCTTTATCTTTCTCAAACACTGCTTGGGTTATTTGGGAATTTGTAGATTTAGCATTTGTTGTCCCGTCTTCTGATACATATGGAGTTGCTTCTGCCTTAATTGCTAGAGGATATACCCCTGTTTCACTGACTTTTAGTAGCTCTGATTCCTCAAATGCTGCGAGGTCGATACCAGTCCCAGATTCTTGTCTGAATTTCTGGCCCAAACCTTGTTGGAAGCCCACTGTACTTGGTGGAAGTACGTCTTCTTTTGTTGGACTGATGTTACAGTCTTCCCCTTCTTTTGCAAAGAAATACAGGGTAATGCTGTGAATAATATAACAGAAAAACAAAACAAAAGTTGTCGTTAAGGATTTGCCGTATTTTGATTTAGCAGCTGCAACTGGAAACTGTTATCCTGTAAGTTATGCAACCTTCATACATGCTTCATGAGATGGAAAACATATACAAGGTGTTCATGTCAAAATGGTAATTTGATTGTTCTGTTAAAAGGTGAAAATATCCCAAGTAAGTAACATATTGTAACATTTATATACTGATAAGCCTTTTGGGTGAAAACTTTCTGATATGCTTGCTTTCTTTCAAGATAAGAATCCTAATTTGCTTTTGATGCAACATTAAATGTCTAAGTTGAATGGTCGTGGGCCTACATGTTATACTTTGAGTGACCCTATTAATATTTACTTTAATATTCATGATATTTTATTGAAAAAAAAAAGTCATCGCCATGTTAAAGCAAAGTTGTCATCAAAGAGACCATACTCACAAGATGAGCAACAACCAAGCTCAAACAAACCTCAGTGCAGACTGACAAAAACAAAATCACAACTTGAGACCACATTCAGGTAAAGCAATGGTCTCATGTTTGTAACTATTAAGTCATAAAAGTTTGATGACAATTTAATATATAAATTTGGCATCCTTCAAATGAAGTGGAAATCACACATTTACACATTATCATCTTCTCTTGGTCTGCTTTTATCCCTCCATGTCAACAAAGCACAAAGGAACTGATCACTGGCTCAATTGTATGTTATCCGATAAAAGGCTAAAACTGATAATTATTGCTTTAATCTATCCATGTAACAAAGCATAATGGAAATAAACCTTTTTAGACCACTATATTTGCATCAAAACGTTGACCAAAAGCCAAGACAGAAACAGACAATCCAAGGTATGACCAATTCTGATGCAAATTACACAAACCATAAGCCCATTCAATTCACACCCATAACAGCAGATACACCAGGATGCATGATTAACAAGAAGTTAACAGTAAGTCAAAACAAATAACAACTTTAATGACAATGATACTATCTAATGAATAAAGAATTTACCTCCCAGCAACAGTGGCATCATAAGTGAAAACAACAAGAAATTTCCCAGGGTTTTGTTCATCAGGTTCAATCTTCAAAGTTTCTTTCTTGATATTAACATCATTCCTTATAGTCACAGCCTTTTGATGATCAACATAAGGTGTAGGTGGGTGCATCACAGGCCCACAAGGATACCTCCCACCGACCATCGCCTGTGCAGCAGGGTCCATCGGCACACGGTGGTGGTGATCGTACGGAGCCGGCAAAGGACCACCGGTGGGCGGCGGCGGTGGGTAGTATGCTCCGGTGGGGTATTGGTAATAAGGAGGATGAGGGGTGTTAGGGTTAGGGTTAGGGTATTGCGAAGGGTACGGTGTCGCAGCGGCGAATACGTATCGATTACCGTTGATCTCCGGCGGTGGTTGCTGCGGCGGTGGTGGCGGCGTGAGGTGGTTCTGATTGCTTCCCCGTCGACTACCACCGTGCCGTCGCCGGCCGTTGGAGCTGTTACTCCCGACGTTTCCCATTATCAGAGATAAAAATCGAATCTTGATTACGATAAAAGTGAGGGATTTGAAGAAAGAATCAACGATGAGAGAAAGATGGGGGGATGATCAAATGGGAAATAAGAAGTGGTGAGAGATCATGATGTGTCTGAGCTCTCTCTGTTATTCATCAGAATCAAGAACCAAAAACCCCTAATCAGAACAGAATCAAGAAAATTTGAGAGATGAAGAAATCCTAAATGAAGAAGATAAGATGGAGAGAGATGATCATGATGATGATGATGATGATGATGATGATGATGATGATGATGATGATGATGATGAAGACAGGGGGGATCGTGAATTGTGCTTTGTATGTGTGCCTTTTTAGAAGAATAGAGAGTTGGTAATGGTGGGTGTTTTGGGTGAAAGTGTGTGTGTGGGGTGGGTGGATGATCATGTAAAGAACTCCACTCGGAGACATTTTTTTTTCCATTTCTGTACACGACATCGATACACGGATACACATCATCGGATCATCGGATAAATTGTCATCTTCAAAACTTGAACGTATCTTTTAGACGAAGTGCGAACTAGCATTTAGACTAACCGGCTGGTTTATAAAACCATACAAAACTCGTATGTTAAAAGAGGACAGGGGTGTAATATCATGAAAAAAACTTATGTCGTAACATTGTCAAAAACCCGTGAGGTGAAGGGGGCTAGGGCGTAAGACCATGTAAGAAAGAAACGTTGATGTGAACACATGAGTCAAAGGTGGTGATAGTAATATACATATTTTTATGTAACTATAATAAGTTTATTACGCTATCGTTTTCAAGCCGTGGATCTATTTGGAAGCGGTCTTTTTGAAAGCGGTCTTTTTGAAAGCGATCTCTCTATCTCTCAAGATAGAAGAAAGACTCGTCACCACCGACCCCTCCCAGACCATGCCTTTTAGTGAGATATAACAATTACATTTGTTTGTTTGTTTCTAATAATAAGTTTATTACGTAGCTAATAACATTTAAAACTATTCATGATCATTGTTTTAATGGTCATGCCTTTTAGTGAGATATAACGATTACGTTTGTTTGTTTGTTTCTAATAATAAGTTTATTACGTAGTTAATAACATTTAAAACTATTCATGATCATTGTTTTAACGGTAATACGATAATTAAGGGTAATTCACTTGATATAACAAGATAATTGTCATTTACTTTTTCAAATGTTTGTGTGGGTTTTGTATAGAAGGTAACTTGAATTTTAAAATCATAAAACCTCATAATCATTTATATGTACGGATAGAAGGATGTATTTGGAGAGACATAAATGTAGCTTTGTAATTGATAAATGTTTGAACTAGCATAAATGTTTAAACCTTAAAGAACTAACATAAATGTGGATTTGTAATTGAAATACACATATGTAAATTTTGATTTTCATAATTATTTATTTAAAATTGCTTATTTATTAAAAGACCGTCACCACACACATATAACATACATAAATATATATAAAAACATATATGTGCGTACAGATAATCAAAACTGCCATTTTCAAATATAGCTTTTTAAAATACATTGGTCCGGTTAATTAGTTTAATTGCGATAATTCGACTCAATTTGACTAACACACAAATCTTTGGTATAAGCTACAATGTAGGACAATGCATTCTAGTGTAAGTGGTAGGATACCAACACTCACAAGTATACAATTTTGTCCCGCTGCAAGTACCAAAAGTTTCCCATCTTCAACTATGGAGTACGCTGCAAATGAGTCAAATTAGGATGCAACACTCGTGAGCAATGTTTTCAGAACCGGATCGCACGTCGAACCGGATGCCTTACTGGTTTGATGATCGGTCGGACCGGTTGGACCGGATTTAACTATATTTTAATTATATTTATATATGTAATTAAATATAAGTAATTTATATATGATTTATACATATATTTTATAGTTATATATAAAATTAACTATATTTGTGTATCCGACGTACTAATTTATGGTTTAACACCCCGTTTTTACCCACTAAAAAAAACGGTCAGAACCGGCCCGGTTCGCCGGTCCAACCGCCGGTTCGGGTACGACCGCCCCATTCAACCTGCCAAAACCGAACCACCCCAGACCGGACCGGACCAGGCCCTGATTCCCGGTTGAACCGGTCGGACCGGACAGTCCGATCCGGTCTCAACAACAATGCTCGTAAGTAAACCTTTATATGCCCATAAAAATCATTGTATTATGATGACTCTGATGTCAATTACATAAGTCCTTCATAGGCACATGAACTCTATATATTTTATACATGTTGCATGCAAATTTAATTCGAACATCAAACTAACCCGTACATGTGTATGCTTGTGTTTCTTTTTTAATTGATTAAATAGCATAAACGGTCCACCCATATAGGCATTTTTTAGATTTTATCTTTATTTTTTAGAATCTATAAGCTTTAGCATCAAATATTTGCAAATGTGTAACATGTTTGGTCATTATTGTGAATATATGTTCAACTTCAACATGAAATTCATCTTATGTGGTAACAACATAATAATATCAACTTGCACATGCGTTTAGAAAACAACTATAAAAAATACAAAATAATTAAAACTCTCACCATCTAACCTTTCTAAAAGCAATGTTTAAAAATTTCTAGATGAATCTTGCATTAAACGAGATTATAACACACAACATTTTTGTTCATGTGATACTCTCTTATTCTCACTAGGCCTCAATCCCCATCTCTCTTTATCACCCATGCATTCGTCTTCAAATTACCTCTGGCTACCACCAAACATCAATACACCATGACATTCGATTACTATCACCACATGTTTTTTTATGGATCACAACACATAAAGTAACTCAAAGGACTAATGCCATGGAACATTAAACTAAAATATAACACTATTTAGAGCACCACCGGCAACATTTAATAATTAATTAATTGTACTATTTTAAAAGTAAGCATAGGTACATGATTTTCTTTGAGATAAGCATGGTTCATACATGAAACGTAGTTCAAATCCAAGTATTTTTATTATATCTTTTAAAATTTTCTTATCTAGTTTTCTTCTCCTTATCAATTGTAATTATTATTTAGGTATCAATCTAGATAAACCCATTTAGGATTCTATGCAACCCTACTTAAATTAAGATAACATTTTATAAACCCTTGCAAACACTTTAGATTGATCTGTAATTTTCATATATAGCGGAAGTGACATCCAAAATCTAGACGTAATAGATGGACCGGACCACCTGCGTAATTTAGTCTTTTAGTTGTTTAAATACAAACTTCATATTAAAAAAAAATAAGGTTTGAAAATTTTGATAAATAAAGGATTAAAGATAGTTTGATATTTCATTTACACAGATAACATAAAGTGAAAGCAAACAATGAAATATATACATAACTTTTAAATAACTTTAGCTAGAACTTATATATAATCGTAACTTTAATTTTATTCTGAAAAACAACATTCATATTTTATAGGAATTTAAGATAAATTCATCACCGTAAAACACTAAGACCAACTATATCTCACCCCCATAACTTTAATTAAACCACAAGAATACAATGTACTCTTAAATTTAGTCCACCACCTATGTAACTAAAATAACAATAATATAGATTATGTCGAATATGTTTCCTACATAAATAAATCATGATAGATTTAGTAATACTATTCTCTTAAACACATCGATTGATTCTAACAATTAACAGCCCTCCAATAAAATAGTTGAAGTACTCGACAAAAGTAGCACAATTGTTCGGGAAACATGTACCACTGAAGTTGCTAAAAAGTTTTTTCAATTGGGTTCTTATAATGTAGTTTTAATTATCTAACAAAGTAAAGTGGTTTCCACTAGCCAAAATCTTTTGGGCCCCTTGACTGAAAAAATGGAAATCGAACTATATGGCCAATAGAATATTTCAATCAAAAACCGTACACAGATTATAAAATTGGTTGGACCAAATTGTTTCCCAACATATAAAGTTGTAATACTATATATATAAATAATTAAACTAACATATATGAAAGGACTTTTTAGAGATATGTTGGTAACACTGTTTTTGTTATCAAAGGTGTACTATGATAAGAAATGTATTTATACACTTGAATACACGAAAGAAACATTTTATAGTTTATACATGTATATATTGTATGCCATGTAGATTATACAAGTTTGTTAGAGCACATGTGAATTATTTAAGATTGTGAAATAATAATCAGATTAGTCATGTTTAATATTATTTAAACCTTGTATTACGTTCATAACCAATAACTAACAATTCTATATGTTATAAGGAGCAGTGAATAACATTTCTTCTACATCTTTTTTTTAACTTATCTCGTTAGTGAATTTAACCGATTCAAGATAAAATAAAAGACACATAAAATTGTTACAACATAGAATTTTCACCTTTTACCAAGAAAACATTTCTAAAGGTTTTGCATATGTAATACAACATTTCAAAGTTGAAGTTTTAACTAAAAGTGATAATTACATGTTGAAATAAAGGTACCTATTTACTAACTTTTCTAACATAAATTTTCACACGTATACCAAAAACCAACTTTTATAGCTAATCATTAACTAAACCCTAAACCCAAGGCCCAAGTTTCAAGTTTCAACGGTTGCATTGGGCCAGGCTTTTTATCTACTTTTAACATTTTGGGCTGGCCAACACTTACATTTACACACAAATAAAACACAGGGAGTTATTACTTACTACACCGGTGTTCTTTGACGCTCCGATTGCAACCACCGAGCTCCGCCGTCTCCGCCACCCAAGCTCCGCCGTCTCCAACCAATAGCTCCTCGTTGAAACCACAAGGTAACTTTTATATATTGTGTCGCTTGTGTAATTAATCGACCGTATGACCCCTTATGCCCAAAAAAGTGATCCCCTTTATCACTTCGAAAAATTTAGGTTTACTTTTTTATGGCGTCAATTTGTAGAAATTTTGTTTCATTTATGCAATTAAAGATCTTTTTTTTTTTGATGAAATTAATGTCTAAATTAAGGATGTGCTCAAGCGCAATGGCGTGTGGATGATTGCATTTGTAAAACTATTGCGTCTGCTCATGTGCAGTGGTGTATGGATGATTGATTTTTATGTAATTTCATGATTGATACTTAACTGTTAGTAAAATTCTAGAAAGTATCATTTTTCCGTTGCTGTTACTGATTTTTATTATATCGTGGACATAGATTTTAGGTTGAGGATGGTAGGTTTTAGTGTTGTTTGGTACTTTGCAACTAGATAACGGGGGTGGATCCAAAACCATATTATTTTGAAAAATTGGCACTTGCTCTAAGTTGAAGAAGATAAAACATTAATGCCCTTTTGTTAAATTTCAAGCTTAAGTTAATGAATTATTTTTCTTGGTCAACAAACTCGGAAAAGACTACTAATTTAGCATCATCATGGGTCTCTGCGGTCTTAATCTCTCCTATGCAAATTGCAGACTTTGATATTTGCATTTTCTGACTCTTACTCAGACTATTGTTCCACCGTTTCCTTCTCTAGTTATAGCCTCAGCCTAAAGTTGACTTATAGAACACTGTTACCTTTTTTCAAGTTGTGTTTTGCTGGATGCCTAGTGTTACTCTATCCCATTTGATTTAGATATATTAAGGTTTTGTTTGAGATGTTCTCATGTTGAGGTTTTACTGAATTTAGATTGAATTGCTTTGAGGGGTTGTTTGATTTAGTTCAGGTTGACATTTATTGTATTTGTGGTCTTCAATTTGATATCAAATTCGGATATGAAAGAAGTATACCAAAAGCCTTGGTACTTGTCTGATTAATCACACTGATAGCTTCAATAGTTCCCTTGGATTTTTAATTTGGGGATTTCACTGGTTACTAATCCATTATCGGTATAGTAGGCCTCCTTGGCCACTCCACTAGTGGCTCGGCTTCCTTGGTGAAGCTACTGCTTCTGCTTCTTTAAGTTTGTTTATGTTGATATATAATTCAAACTTTAAAATAATTCTATACAATTGCCTCTTCAAGTTTGTTTATATTGATCCCTATGCATTTCTCCTCATTTTCAGATAAGGTGCCATGGCCATGCTGTTTAAGGTATTAGTCATTTTCTCATTCTTTTCATTTTTGCTAACATAGGATTGTTGATATGATTGACTGATTTGGTTTTGGATCTTCATATTCTTCATTTTCTTAGTAAGTGCATGTTAAAGAAAATTAAAGCTTGTTACTTGTTGAACTTTACTTTTTAACAAACAGTCTTTCACATTTCATCATGTTTATAGTTATACATATTACACTCACTGTTTCTACATGACATTTGTGTTTTATATGTCAGGATCCAAACAAGATTTCAGCATATCGTGACAGAAGGTTTCCAGGAACACAAGAAGAATATGAACAGGCACTCCAAACTTCAACCACTGTCTATATTGGCAACATGTCTTTCTACACTACCGAAGAACAACTTTATGAATTGTTTTCTCGAGCAGGAGAGATTAAAAAGATTGTCATGGGTTTGGATAAGAACACCAAAACACCTTGTGGCTTCTGCTTTGTCATGTAAGCCAAAACCTCATAATTTATTTAGGAGATTTGTAACAAATTTGAATTTATAATCAAAAGAGGTAACTTTTTAAGTTTGTGGTTTTCAGGTACTACTCTAGGGAAGATACTGAAGATGCTGTGAAATACATAAGTGGGACCATTCTTGACGACCGTCCTATTCGTGTAGATTTTGATTGGGGATTCCAAGAAGGAAGGCAATGGGGTCGGGGTCGAAGTGGGGGACAGGTTCACCTATAATTTACTTATAAATTATTTTTATTTTTATTTTTATTTTTATTATCATTCTTAAGGTTTCTCCTAATCTTGATCCGTATTGATTTATGATTTCTGAGCAGGTGAGGGATGAATATCGCACAGATTATGATCCTGATATCCTTTTAAGTTCTAAATTTTAATATCTATTTATCCTAGTATTACATTATTGAAGGCATCATGGTACCTTTGTGTTTGTGATATTTTAGTCAATGAAATAATATGTTGACTCTATAGATTGATTCCTTGACTTGTCAAACATAGAGGCGGTTACGGGAAATTGGTGCAGAAAGAGTTAGAAGAACAAAGGCAGGTGGTAGATTATGGGGTCGGATCGTTGGGATCTTTTCAGTCATCTAATATGTCTCACAACTGTAAGTTCACAATTTGCTTGTTTAATGATTTAAATTCATGTTACATTACGTACATTTGCTGAGTTTTATGTCCTGCAGATGGAAGACATGGAGGAGGTGGTGGTCATGGTTATGGGGGATCCCACCGACATGGTAGAGGAGGTAATACATTCATTAGTATTATCTGTGCCTCCATTCTTATATGCAATTTCAAGCCTTTTTTTAAAAAAGAATACATAAGCTACATTTTAATCTTGAGTATTTATACAAACATTAGATTACCGGAAGAGATACCGTGAAGATGATCGCCGGGGCCCAGATATCTCCAAGAGGAATTCTGAAGATGAATCTAGAAGAAACTCTGATCATGACTCCAGACAGGTGATCATGTTTCTGTTTTCTCAGTTTTGTGATTACACCTTTGCACACTTGATAAAACAGATTTCCTCAAATGAACTTACGGCAACACACCATCTTTATGTTTATTTTAACAGGAGAAAAATCCACGTTTTCGTGAGCATGGTGACTCAGATGATGAGGAAGACGACCGGAAACGACAGAAATAAATGGAATCTGTTCATTGGTTACTGTCATTCTAGGTAAATTGGTTGAAACATTTCCCTTATGTACAATATTGTTAAGATTTATTTCCCATATCAATAGTTTGAAATTTCTAGGAAGAGAAAATGAATGAATCTTTAGTATTTTGCTGCAATCTATGCTTCTACTCTTGGGTTGGGTTTATATACTTGAATAAGGAATGATGGACTCATTTTCTTGGTTTATGGAGGCATTGACTTGTGTTTTTCTCGACGGAAAACTCACACATCCATTAAATGCACTTCTAAACATACTTCTAAATCTACACCGTTTGTTCACAATCAACTTATTTGAATTTCAATCAATTTTAAACATTTTCAGTTTACCTTAACTTTTAAAAATTTAAAATTTCTAAGAATGTTTTGACGTAGTATTTCACTTTGTTCTAGATTTAATCGGAGACTGTATAACTAAATGAAGATTGCCAACCATGACCGAATGTTTGACTTGGTATTTCCGTCTATGTAAATTGAACTTCTGATGCTGCAACTGTGTAACACAAGGTCATCTTCATTGGGCATGTAACTGAACTTACATGTTGACAGCAGAATTACACACAAAAGACCACAGTGAATGTCAAAATTAATGTTCTTATAACCTGAACACATTAAGCAAGAAATAGTCGGTTAAACAGGACATAAACAAGAGGAGCCAACTCGAGAGGCTAAAAGCTTAAACGAGTCCTTGCTTCATTTATCAAGCTAGAACCAGGCTTAGGAGCTTAAACGAGTCTTTATATAATTTTTTATGTAAAATTATTATTCTATATTGAATTATGATAAAAAGAAATTATATATGCACGTATATACAAGGGAGAACTCTATGTAGAAATAAATTTTTTTAGTATAACAACAAAAGAAATCTTTTATTTTTCCAATCTAAGTTATTATAAATAAGAGAAATTGATTGAAAGACTAGTTATTCATATATCTCAAAAGAGTAAATTACATGAATTGCCCCCGTGGTTTGATTAAATATTTGGATTTGATCCCTAAAATTTTAAAATTGCAAATATAGTTTTTGATTAAATATTTGGATTTGATCCCTAAATCTTTAAAATTGCAAATATAGTTTAGTTGGTGATATTAAATTTGTCAAAATAAATATTTTACTTGTAAGAATCATCAATATAATTTATATTTTATTTTATTATAAATATGTTTATTATATAATACAAAATAAAAAATATTAAAAAATATCTTCTTTTAAATGTTTGGTTTATAAAATTTTTTTTACACCTATATGCGGATTTTTTTAATACCTTTATAAAAATATATTCTTTTAATAAAAACATTTAAAACTAAATTGTTCTAAAAAAACTAAGAATTAGTTTAACAAAAGATTATTTAAAAAATAAATGGTTTAAAAAAAGAACTTTTGAAAACCAATCAATTTAAAAAAAAGTTTAAATAATCAAATAGTTTTAGAATGACGTATAGAAAACGAACGGTTTAAAAATCGAACATTTATAAAAAAAACATGTTTTTAAGAAGTTCTTTATTTGTGTATTTAAAACCTATTTTATTAAAATAACAATCTTATTAATAATGAAATTATAAAAATAATAAAAAAATAAAAAAAATTGAAAAACAAAAATGTATTTTTTTTAAATTAAAATAATGCTATAGTTTAAAAGGTAAATTAAATAGATGACTTATGCGAGTAAAATGCTAATTTTTACAATATTTAACATTATTAACTGTTGACTAACAGATCTGGAGATCATATATGAAAGAGAAATAAATGTTAGTGACTATATTCAAAGATTTTAAACTTTAAGGACTAAATTTAAAATTTTAACATAACCACAGGGACCATCCATGAAATTTACTCATCTCAATATTTAAGAAAAAAAGTATGACCAAATTTTATGTTTATTCATTAAACATACATATGAGCAAGTTATGTCTAGGTAATGTTTAAAAGTTAAAAATTCATATGAAATTTTTTTTCTAGTTGTTTATTTATGTCCATACGATATACATTTGTAGAAGCAATTTAAATAAAAATGAACCACCAATAAAAGAATTATATAAATCGTAACAATTTAGTGTTCTGAGATGAATTTTATCCTATATATAAATACCAGTATATAAACACAATAATTAAATAACCAATAAATAATAAGCAAGTCGAGTCGAAGTTAAACTCGAGCTTTAGAAATAGAATCATCTTAGAACTAAGTTTAAGTATCTAAATTAGAACTAAGTTTATGTATCTAAATTCTATGAACGTAGTACTAAGATGGTTCTATATTGTTAGGTTGAGTATATGTAGTAAAATGAGAGGATCGGATTGTGAATGAGTTATTGAAAAATGAGCAATTTTTTTTTTCTAAATTTAACAATGTTAGGCATGTATTTTTAACTTTAAGAGTGTTACTACTTCTATTGTTGATTTAAAAAAAATTACATAAGTACATGACGATTACCAACCATGATCATGGTTAATAAAATAATAGAGCACATGGTGTTGAAATCTTTGTGGCATATGATAGTTGAAAAGATATTTACTTTGAATTGGTTAGTAGTTCCGTAGGCTTGTCACATGGTTCCAGTTAAACTAATTAACCTGGTTCAAACCTGAATGTTTCAAAAGCTTTTCTTGTATTTTGGTCTATTAATGTGAACGAGACGATGATGAAACAGTCAAGGTTTGACTCTTTATTTTGAGCAAAACTAATATCATAAACATAACGCATGATTCTATGAGGGGAAATATATATGCATGTTTTGAAATTAAGAAGAAAGATTTAAATGAGTTTATAAAAACGTTTATTGAACAACTAATAACAGGTTTGTCTTAATTAAAAGTAAAATAAATTGGCTAGGTAGAAAAATTTCTACCAAGTAAAATAAAATAAATAATATCATTGACGTCTTTTTTTAAATTACCCGCTTTAAATTAAAAGTACATAGAAGAATAATAAATAACGTATGCAAGGGAAATCTAAGCATGATAATTTCTAAAAACAATAAATGAGGAAAGAATTTTATAAATTATCCAAGTGGAAAAGGGTGTTGAGGTGTGGGGGTTGCTTTCTATTTTTTTTAATGACAAATCTATTTTACTATTAAAGTTATACTAGTATCTTTATACCCATCCTTATATTTACACTAAAAACATATTTTTTTTTTACTTTTTTTCAATTAAATAATACATTTTTATATCTTTACTAGCTATAGTAAACCTGTGTGTTACACGGGTTGAATAATAAATAAAATATTAATATAATAAAACTTATTAATTATAAAATGATATTCTAAAATATGATATGACTAAAATCATATATGAGAAATGACTATAAGTAATAAAACAGTTATATCAAATTTTTAAAAATTTATTTTTTAATTTTTTTCTTAATTAGAAATAACATTAAAAAGTGTTAAATAATATTATTAGTAATTAAGGTAATTATTTAATAGAAGAGAGAGGGGAAAATTTTGATGAGGATGATTGTAGTGTTAACACGTGTCATTCGTATATACCTTTTTATTAGAGTAAAAAGATTATTACTTTTTCTATCACCTCCACTTACAACCACTTCTAAAAATATTAAAAAATTTATGAGGTTGTATCGTGTTTCCTCAAATATAAAAAATCACGATATAATTTTTATAAAT